>JASDQU010815512.1:39750-56122 GCA_032191745.1 Picea mariana
AAGTTGTCTCTTCATCTAATCCTTTCTGAGATCAGGCTTACTCTCGATTTCTTATGAGTCTACAAGGACTTCATTATCTCTTATAGGGTATACTTGGTGTTGAATGCCAAGTCTAAATATGAAAGACAGAGTCAGGCTTCAAATGAGATTTGCTTCCCATTCTAATGTTCGGTCATCTTTGGAGCCTTCTGCTCCTTTCAATCAATCTTCATATGAGATATTTTGAATCTCAAGAGATAGCTTCTTCTTCATATTCTTTGGTACATGAGTGTATATGGTCATGTACATAGTCTGCTTTATGTCTCATATAATATGTTGCCTTCAACAACCTTCACTATAGCTTCCTCAGGGTTATCACTTATGACCTGAAACAAGGTCAACAAGCAAGAATAATACTATTTTGATAATAGTAGATAAAACAATAGCACGAATAATCAACACAATAGCTCCTTTAGAGCTATCACTTGTGACATGTTTGAAGTAAAGATCAAAAGTAAGAGATACAATACGAAATGAGGTCAACACTCTTATAGTGATGTGGTCAAACATTCCTCCATGGAAACCTGGAACTAACACAAGAGATTTCTCCTAGATGAGATGTTAGTTTGTATCAGGAAAATGATTAAATTAAGCATTTATCTCAATATGCTCACATGATACCAAGTATATTACTTTTCAAAGACTGGTTATCAACTTGTCATGTGCAACTTTGAATCTTATCAACTTAATTAATCAAACCTGGAACCTGGAGCCTTGTCCTCAAGAATGAGTGTGCTTCTTTTCTTCCAATCTTCTTCACTCAAGATGACAAATGCTTTCTTCAACTTGTCTTCTTGTACTAAGACAATATGCTATCTTGACAGAAGGTTGGGTTAGAGAATAAACTTTATGATCTCAACTTTAATCCATCTAATACCTTGACTTTAATTTTGATCAAAGGTTAGTATGATGGTCATAGCTACAACATGCAACACTGATCATAATAATGTCATAACAAATATACGTATATCCGAATAATCGCACCTGGGTTGCATAATTCCTCTGAATGTGTTGGATCTTGAGATCCTTCTGGATCTATGGCAAGAGATCCCTTCTCCTGCAAATACCCTTTAAAGCTTAACAATTTAAACATATGTGAGTACATGCCTCTGATAGCATTTGCAGGTAGTTGCACCATCTGGTAGCAATGACAATGATCACCAACTCTTATAAACTTCAAGGGTGACTGCAACTGGTACTACGACTGATACTTCAACTAGTACTGCAACTGCAATTGATACTGCAACTAGTTCTAAGACTGCAACTGCAACTTAGGGTTTTATGAGGAAACCCTAATTTTCAAACTTCAAATTTTGAAATTCTGATCCAGCGGATAGATGCGCTGAGCTGAGGCGAGTAGGCTGGTGCAGTCAGATTTCTGAAAATCCAAATTTTACCCCTTCAAACTTGATCAACGGATTTTTGGACTGGTGCTTCTGGTTTTCTGGGACTTCTGGTACTTTGGTACTTCTAGTTTTCTAGTACTTCTGGTATTTTGTGAAAACTAGGGTTTCACTTTTCGGTAGATCTACCCACTGAAAAGGTGCGTTGAAGGTGCCAAAGAGTTCCTTGGGCTAGGGCACACTTTTCTAGATGACTTTGAGGCTAAAAACCTTCTTCAATAAAAATCCCTAATTTTCATGTACGACAACAATGACGTTTTTCTTCTTCTTGTGAAAGATGCTCTCTTCAACTTAGCTCTGATACCATATAAAGGTTTAAGCTATTATTAGGTTT
The DNA here is from genome assembly GCA_032191745.1 of Picea mariana. Classification (NCBI taxonomy): domain Eukaryota; kingdom Viridiplantae; phylum Streptophyta; class Pinopsida; order Pinales; family Pinaceae; genus Picea; species Picea mariana. The sequence continues at coordinate 41,527 of JASDQU010815512.1, forward strand.
CTTTTCAATTCACTAGATAACCATAACAAAGATAGGATCACTGAGAAATACACAATCACAAGAGACACATCATTTATCCTCGGAAACCCTCATGGGGGAGAAAACCTAGCAAAAACTTCCTTAATATAGATAGCCAATACAATGCAAAGAGAATGAACCAAACAATACAGAAAGTTCTCTCCCAAGTATGTGCCTCTCTCTCTCTCTCTTCCTTCTTTTCCAACTACAACTCCAAACTTGTGCTTTGATGAACAAGTGAGTGAATGAACAAATGAGGTGTTGGCCTCTCTTATTTATACAATCTGGCAAGTGCTGAACTGAGGTGTCTTTTCATTGGCAGGGTCCACTTCTCATTCTGGGTGGTTATAACCACTTTAATATATTATGGGGGCCGACTTCTCATTTAGCATGTTACAATTAGGGTTTGACGAATCCACAAAAGGGGATTTGGTCATTTACAATGCCTGACATGATCAATCCACAAAAGGGGATTGATCTAATGAATAATACATCAATAATAAAATAGAATACTCTTTGCAATTACAATATTTCAACAATTTTTGCACTTGACACTGATTTGGGATCCAACATTTTGCAGCTCACTGATGCTATTGAACCTCCCCTGGAAATTAGAAAACAATCCGTTACCTTTTGTGAAGATTCTCCTCCAATAACCTCTGTTTGGAAGATGTTCTTTGATGGAGCCTCTTCTAGGGAAGGTGATGGTGTTGGAGTGGTATTTGTTTAACCTGCTCAAAGACTATATCTTTGTCATACAAACTAGAATTTGAAACTACCAATAATGTGGCAGAGTATGAAGCTCTTGTCTTGGGTTTGAGGGCTGTAGAAGACATGGGGATTGAAGATCTATCAATATCTGGGGATGTTGAATTGATTTTCCATCAGATTAAAAATCTTTGTCAAACTAAGCACCCTAGGCTTAGATCTTATAGAAATGAAGTGTGGGACCTAGTTGACAGTTTTTTCTTAGCTTTCAAAATTTCATTTATTCTAAGAGAAGATAATACCATGGTTGATTCTTTGGCTGTATCAACAAGCAATTTCAGAGTCCCCTTGCCACCTAAACTCAAGTATGATGTAGAAGTCAAATGCAAACCCTCTATACCATACAATGTTAATCATTGAAAGGTGTTTGAAGATGATCTTGAGATCAAAAAATTCCTTGAGACTGTTGATGCGTTTTCTGCATTACACATTGATCAAGATCATGACTTTGAAAATAATCCTCATGCTGATGTTTTTCTAAACAAAATTGCTAATCATCATATTGTTCAATTGCCTAGCAACCACATTCCAAAAGGACTAGTTCCTTTGGAAATATTATTTGACAGGAATGATGTGGCAGTGAAGATCAAAGGTTCAGCTGATGATGTTGATGTAACTGAATGCAATGTGGGTATAGAAAAGGATCCAAAATATGTCAAGTTGTCATTGTCAAGCAACTTTTTAAGGGAATAGAGGGCTGGATATACTGATCTATTAAAAGAGTTTGCTGATGTGTTTGCTTGGAATTATGAAGATCTCATAATTTACAACACAAGAATGATAGAGCACAAGATCCCATTGAAGGAAGAGACCAAACCATTCAAGCAAAAGTTGAGACAAATAAGTCCTATGCTGTTGCCTATCATGGAAAAAGAGGTAAAAAAGCTTTTAGATGCTAAAATTATTATTCCTTTGAGGTATTCTGAATGGGTGGCCAACTTGGTCCCAGTGAGAAAAAAAAATGGAGAAATCAGACTTTGTGTCGATTTTCGGAATCTAAACAGAAGCTCTAAAAAGGATAATTACCCCTTTCCCAAGATGTAGCATATATTACAGAGGGTGACAGGTGCATCTAGGATGTCCATGATCGATGGCTTTTCTGGCTACAATCAGATCTCTGTCTTGCCAGAAGATAGAGAGAAGATAACCTTTACCACTCTTTGGTGTACATTCATGTACGCTAAGATGCCCTTTGGTTTGATGAACACAGGGGCGACCTTTCAACGAGCCATGGACATAGCATTTATTGGAGAGAAGGACAAGTTTGTAGTTGTCTATTTAGATGACATAACAATGTTCTCACAATCTGATAAAGAACATTATGATCATTTAAAAAAGGTCTTCTTGAAATGTAGAAAATTTGGTCTCTCTTTAAACCCAAAAAAGTCATTGTTTTCCATGAAGGAGGAAAAATTATTGGGGCACATTGTGCCAGTTGAAGGGATAAGAATTGATTCTAGCAGGGTATAAGCTATCCAAACCTTCTCACTCCCTAGATCCAAGAAGGAAGTTCAATATTTCTTGGGAAAAATTAATTTTTTGAGAAGGTTTGTTTCAAATTTTGCTAAGTTGGTGAAGTATATTACAACCATGTTGAAAAAAGGAAATGAAATCAAATGGATTGCTGAATCCCGTAATTCTTTTGATCAAATAAAGAAAGACTTGACTAAATCCCTTGTGCTCATTAGTCCAGACTACTCCAAGGATTTTCTAATTTTTTCTTTCGCTTCATTTGACACAATAGCAACTGTTTTATTGCAGAAGAATGTTGAAGGGTTAGAGCAACCCATTGTTTTTTTAAGAAGGGCATTGAGAGATGTTGAATTAAAGTATGAAATAATGGATAAGCAGGCCTATGCATTGATCAAAGCTCTGAAGGCTTTCATGGTTTATATGTTGCATTCAAGAGTCATTTCATATGTCCCATCAGTGTATGTAAATGAAATTCTCATTCAGCCTGATATAGATGGTAAAAGGAGCAAGTGGATTGCTAAAATCCTTGAATTTGATCTTGAGATTAAGCCCACCAAATTGGTTAAGGGCCAAGGTTTAACCAATTTGTTGGCTGAATCTAATTGCACAACTCTGGGGGTAAATTTTATCAACACTTGCTCAGAAAATTAGCAGGCCGAGTTGTCTGACAAAGGTTCTCAGGTCAACCCTCCTTTGGCAGATTGCATCTGGTACAAGGACATTATATTTTTTCTACATAAATTTCAAGCTCCCAATTGTATGGAAAAGAACAAGATGAGAGCGTTAAAGCTCAAATCAATTAAATATTGTCTTATTGATCAAGTCTTGTATTGGAAAGATCCTTTAGGAGTGATTTTGAGATGCCTAGACTCACAAGAAGCCCAAAAGATTATGTCTGATTTTCATGACAATTTATGTAAGGGCATCATTTTTGGAGAACCATAGCATATAATATTCTCAGGGCTGGGTATTTATGGCCTAGTCTATTCACCGATGTTTGTGCTAAGATCAGAGCCTGTGTTAAGTGTCAAAAATTCTCTGGAAAGCAGCAGCTCAAGTATTTTCCATTGAAGCTTGTGGTAGCTTCAGGGCCCTTTCAGTAGTGGGGCCTAGATTTTATTGGGGAAATTCACCCCGCTTCTAGTGGTCAACATAGGTGGATCTTAACTTCCACAGATTACTTTACTAAGTGGATAGAAGCTATCCCTACAAGGAATGCTTCCCACAAAGTGATCATTGGTTTTCTCGAGGATATTATGGAAAGGTTTGGATGTCCTAACAGAATTGTCACTAACAATGTTGCATCTTTCAAGGCTGAACCATTGATCCAGTTCTGTGAACAATTTGGAATCACATTGATTCAATCTACTCCCTACTACCCCCAATGTAATGGACTGGCAGAGTCCTCTAACAAAAGCCTTATAAAGATCATCAAGAGACAGTTAGAGGACAACAAGAAAGAATGGGATTCAAAGCTCAAGTTTTCTTTGTGGGCTGACAAAATGACAACAAAGAGATCCCTTGGTCTTTCTCCTTTCCAACATGTGTATGGAGTTGAGGCCATCTTTCCTTCTCAGATTTCCTTACCTATGGAAAAATTCTTCCAAGACTACCAAGGAGAGTCGGATGATATGATCAGAAGAATACAACAACTGGTAGAAGTGCAACAGACTTGGGAGCAACTTCTGGATAAAGCACACGGCCATCAATAGAAGATCATGCAGGCTTTCAACAAGAAGGTAAATAAAGAAGATTTCTAGCTGGGAGACTTGGTGCTCAAGTGGGATGCACCAAATCAAGACAAAGGCAAGAATGGTAAATTTGAAGCCTTATGGATCGGTCCCTTCAAAATTTCTGAGGTATTCTCGAATAACACTTACGAGTTGCAAAATTTGGAGGATGAAGAAGTATTTAGTGGCCATGTTAATGGGCATTTTCTGAAAAAGTACTTTGCTTGAGCCATGAGTGGCTTTCCATGCCATTGTAAATATCATCCGTCTTTTATTTTTGTTCTAATAACTAACCCCATAGCCCTAGGATAAGGCACTGAAACTACTTGTTCTTGGCAGCTCACAGGGAGCATGCCATCCCCGATGGAGCCAATGTTATCACACTAAGTTGCCTTGGGTTTTTAGCCCTTAGTTTTGTTTTTTTAAGCCTTTAGAATTTTTTAAATTTTGATTTGATTCTTAAAAGTGCGATTTACCTAGGTCACCTTAGTAAAAAAAGGTTTAAGTCATCGCTCAAATTTTGATCCTCACATAAACTTTTGACCTAGGTTCATTTTCACGACTTGTGTTTTGATCCCCTTCATGATTTGACACTAAGTTCGACTCACTCCACGACCAGCTTGACTTGACATGTCCCCCTCCTGACTCATGCCTCTGTAGCCTTTCCATGTTGTGCCTTTGTCCTATGCTTACTAGTCAAATCATTTTTTGAAAGGGAGCGCTGCCAACTCACTAGGAATTTCCGTAGCACACTCCCTCTCCTTCATCTTTTAACATGATTTGTGATTATTGCGCTGATGTCATATCTTCCTTGTTTTCAACACCGTAGTTAGTTAAAATATGCCTTCGAGGATTCATCTTTATGAGCTTTGCTAACAATTTTTAAATTTAAAAAAAAAAGCTCAAACTCTGCACTACAAAAACTACCAGTTCGAACCAGTTGGCAGTGGTGCTACCAGATCATATGCTGAGGTGGATTCAGAGGCCGAGTTGCTCATGATACCCTCCCAATATTTCGCTGAAACTCCGAGTTGTCATCATGCTCTAGGTATTCCATGATTTCCCCCCTCTGCATATCAATTTCAAGGAGAAATTATCGCCCAAAGTTTTGGTAGCGATCGTGCCTGCATAACTAGAGGAGATCTTTTCCCCCGTTCTTTCTTATCAAGTTTCCTTCAACTCAAACTTGCAGTCACCATCACCTGGTTATCATTCTTAAGACAACTAATCTCCATGCTCCCAAGCTCTCAGTGCCCAAGCAATTTTCATCTCATGTATGCGCAGCGTGCTACCCAGAAACGCTACTGAAACGACGCTACCTTTTTTCCCCTGCCTCATCTACCTTTTGAATTGGACTATTTTCGACCCAGTTTTCAAAGACAATTGCATTGATCTTCTTATTCACCTTATTATTTCTTAGCTTTTAAGATTTATGAACATAAAAGGAAGGAAAATTCACAACCATTGTTTCCTAAGCTAACAACCAATTGAGTTAGGGGAGATTCTTGGAAAGGGGCAACCACTATTCACTGTCTCTTATTGAAGTATGGCTCTTTGTTTCCTTTCCATCATTGCACCATAGTTTTTAAATCTTTCATCTTAAACTATGGATACTCCTCAGAAGAAGAAGTCGCACAAGGAAGGTACTATGGTGAGAACTAAGCCTGCAGACATGCATTTATTCGAGGCAGAGCCCATGGCTAGAGAAGTTTTTCAAATGGTGGTTTGCCTCACTTTATGAGAAAATATGCAGAGGGGTCATCCTGAGGTGGCAAGGCAATTTTCATTACATTTTGATGGCCTGAAGACTAAGGTAGGGGACCTAGAATTTGAGGTGTTTGAGACCTCTATTTCAGCAGCTATAGGGATCCCTATCACTGGAGAAAATTGGTTTAAATCCATGGCCTTGGATGTAGCCTTTTCCAAAGACTTCCTAAAACATGAATATCAAATTGACAATCTATCTAAAGGGGTACCAAGAATTCATCTGGTTGGAGAGTTTGATAAAATGTTGAGGATCATTCAAAGGTACTTCACATGTGAGGAGAGGTTCAATACACTATACCAGTACCATATAAGGCTTCTGCTGCATTTTACTGGCAAAGTTGTAATGAACATTTGATTTTATTTGTTGAGGAGCATAGGCAACATGTCAGATAAGGTTCAATCCAAATCAAAGACTATGGATACTAGCATTTTTCATTCTGGGTTGATTATAATGTTGGTTTATGAAGAACTAAGAAAGAGGAACATATCATGGGAACACTTCATTACTGCTGCTCACATGAAATTAAACATAGCAACTACTCCTCAGTCATAGACACCAATCCCTTTTCCATCCACCAGTGTTGATCCAATAGGTGCCAGGAAGAAAAGAAATATTAAGGCCCCTGTTCAAGATCAAGAAGCCATTAATGAAGTTGCAAGAACTGAGGAGGAGGCTTACCATTCTCCACAGAGAGACCTTTCACCCCCTCCTACACCAGAACTAGAAGAGTTCCTTTCCTCTACTAAAGCCACAACCAAGAAAGGAAGGAAACTACACTTCTCTTCATCTCCTTCAACAATTAGCACCAAGATTAGAAGGCCTTTCACATGGTCATCAACTCTCAAAGGGATAGTTGAAGAACATGTCCTACCAACGGTCTCCATTCTAAAGGAGAAGAAAGATAAGGGCAAAGGCATTGAGAATCCTGTTGTGATAAAATAAGTAATCCCTGTGCAGTAGGAAGATGAAGAGATAAAAAATCTTGTTGAGACTGTTCACATTACCAATCCACCTAGCAACTAGACCTTCAAAAGATTGATTAAACAACTCAGGGAAGCTAGAAAGGAGGTGGCTCGTCTGAAATCTGAAGCCTTATCTGAAAGAATTAAGATGAAAGAACTCATGGATGGTTACAACCAGACTCTTGAATTAACAATATTTGCAGCAAGAAGAGCCCAGCCTCTTCATAGGCAAATCAACAATCTCTATAGGAAAAACAAAGACTTCTAGTCTCGGAACATAGAACTCAAAACATAGTTGCAACATTTCCAAGATGAGATGGCTCAAAGAAACCTGAATGTTTTAGTTGAAGATGCTATTGAAAAAGAAAAGCTAACAGCCAAGGAAAGCATATCTCCAGTGAAGAATCTGGTTACTGCTAAAGGGAAGCATGCTATTATGCCAAAGGGAAGTCCTCCTTCCACAAGAAGGAGTGTCAGGTTGATGAAGTAATTGGTGAAAGGTGAGCTCCATTTTTGAGAATGGCCCCTTTTTGCAAGGATAAGTAATTGAGGAAATACTACATCTGCCACCTATAGAGGTTATATAGGCTTCTAATGCATACTGGTCAGAGTTTTTGGTGTTTTACAAAGAGTTCATCTCTTCAACAGTAGTAGCGTAGACATTCTGTAGCGCTATGGCACTATAGAATTGTCTAATTTTCATGTTCTATCAGCCTGCTACCTATAATGCTACCTAATCGCCTAAGACTATTGTAGCGATGACACTGCTAACTACCCGAGGGTGCTACCAAATTTGTCAATGTTGAATTGATGGTGCTGCGAATTATGATGGCGCTACCGAATTGCACGCAGACACACATGCGAGTGCTATCAAAATTTTAACAGAGAGTGAATTACACAGGCGAGCGCTACCGAAATTTTGACTGAGGTTGAATTCTGCACAGAGGAACATAGGCTTGGCACTACCTATTCGACATGCCTATTTTGGAGGTTGCACTACGAAATCACAGGGAATTTGGTAAAGGCGCTACAAAAGCTTGCTACCCAGAGCGCTACCAAATGACGCTATCAACAGGTACCAGGAATCAAGGGGACTCAAATTATCATATTTGTGAATGATTAATGATGTGGAGAATGGAAAAGATAGCAGCTGGCAGCATGATGACATGTACAAGCCTCTGAAGGACTCTTGGCATGTAGGGAGATGCACATAAAAGAAGATCAAGTCAATTCAAAGTTGGTTGGATGAGTGGCCAACATTTTCCCTTTTTATAGCACAGTTGTTAGTTTAAGCCGTTAGATGAAATAACTACTTGGATATTTTCATGGGAAGAAGGCCAGCTCACACCTCTAGCCGTTGCCTTCCCTTTTGTTATAAATAGATAGTCTAAATGCTTTAGTAGGGTCGAATGGTTGAGCTAGGCTCCCTTATTTTTGTAATATTTTGATGAATCTACTGGTTAACTGGTTATGTACTTGATTTGAGACTTCATGATTAATCTAAGTCAGCTTTCTTACTCTAGCTTATTTGCCTCTGATTCCGAAGTATTCATGCTTGAATGATTCACATGAATTGTTGTGGTGATATTATGATGAATGTTTGATTATAGTATTATCATGATGTTCTTCAGTTTCCTTAAAATTTGAATTCAAGAAGATCTTGTGTTGGAGTTTTCCTTCCTTAGGCTACTTGAAGACCTGATGTCCATAGTAGACCTCTACATTTTCCTCACCAAATTCTTCCCTCTATTCACCTTTACTTCCACTTATTGACTGAAGTTAATAAAGACCTCAATTTCTTGTGTATGCTAGCCCAGATTTCTGAGTTAGAACATTATTATCTTGAGCCTTGTCCATTTGACCTCTTTAAAACTCATTTACATTTACGCGTGACCTGATGGGTACTGGGCTTACCTTCTATGCAATCTGAGGGTGATTCCTAGTGCTAACACCTTCAAATACATTACAATATGCGACGGTCAATATTAAGTAGGAGGTCATGAAAAACCTCTTTGTTTTCATATAGTTGGAAAGTTGACAAGAGATCTCATTTGAGATGATCTCGACCCAATCAAATATTACTTCATTTTGAAAGGATAAATATAACACATATACGACATACCTTGGGATATGGGATGTGGATTCTCGTCCCATCAGTCGTGAGAAAAGCAAAGAGAAATCACAATATGGCTCATATAATAGGTTAATATCAATTTGAGTAGTATTAGTTGGCATTGTAGCAGATGCTGTAAAGAAATCCTTTAATAAGTTCACACCACTACCTTGTGAATCTAGAAAAGAATCAACTTCCTAAATACGAAGGACTTTGTTTGGGGTAAGAAGTCAAAGCGTTATTCTAAATATATTTGGAGTCAGGAGAATGAGGTTATTTCCTTATGTAAGAACTAGAATCAACCCGCACCTTGAGTTGAATTTACTTGCACATGAAGAAACTATTTGTAATACCTCTGTTTCCCCCAATATGTAATTTATCATGTTTAATGATTGCCATGCAATGGCATGCAAACAATTTAAAGGTATTATTGCTTAATTGTAAATGTTAACAACTGACTGTGGGGGTGAAGCCTTGAATGTACTATCCATGATACCACTAGAGGAAAGAATGGGGGAGCCTATTGAAGGGGTTCATTATGCTAAGATGACCCAAATCTCCTTGTTGAGATATTTAATTTGGAAAATAATAAGTTATTTCCCTTTCCTAGTTTTTAGACAAATTGATTGATGAGAGGGGGATGGTAGTTGAACAACCAACCACCCTCAATGAATAAGAGTATGTAATATCTATATAAGACAGCAGAAACTGTTAGCCAGAACTACCAAATAGTATCATTTCCCGCAACCCAAGATTGAACCCATGGGTTCCTTCTGACAGAAGGAAGAGGACATGTCGAGAACCTTCCTAAGCAATTACATGCAAGAGACGCACAAGGAGAGAGGTCAAGATTATAATCCTTTGGAGCAAAGGAACCTCGATTATGGGTCGAAGAGAAAGTCTTGTATAAAAAATAGCGTTGCAAGAAAATGTAGGGAGTGAGTGCAGAGAATTCCTTGGTAGTATCATGGCTTGGCACGGGGGTGACCTACTGTCAAAGTGATATAGCACACAGAGCCTATGGTTGAGTGGAAAGGTATACACTCACAGTGATTTGGTTGCCTACAACTTATAATAGATAGGTATTCCTTACACTCTTTGTAAATGAATTAATATGATTGACCGGGTACTTATATTCCTATTGTAAATGTTTGTGTCAGGTTAATGGGCTTGACATTGTTCCGGGGAAAATCCTTTGTACTTAGATGATTGAGAAATGGAGGAAATTGCATTTCTATTGCACATCTGAACAAGAAAACCCTATATTTATCTCGAATGATAGGAATACTTCATAACGAGTGGTTGGTGAAAGGGAATCATGCTTATAAATTAAGTAATGAACAATAACATACAAGATGAATGGAATCTTGTAATGATGGCAGGTTGAAGGCCAGAAGAGGCCGATAGACCTTTGTGTTGTTTTCCCTCTCTTTTATGTGGATGAGTATGAGGAATTAGTTCCTCATCGTGTGCCAAGTAACAATATTAGTGATTGCCGTGAAAAGGGGGTCGGAAGCCTGGTGAAACCTTGGTGAAGACTTGGTAGAATTTTCAATGTTGGGGCTTGTACAAAGACCAAAGACAACAAAAATCCTATGGTGGAATGAAGGTCGTCGATCTGTCGAGAGTAAATTGACGAGAATGTGCACCGTCGATAATAATCATATTGTCTTCGGGGATAGAACATTGGTTAAGATAAGTGATGGTCCAAGAGGGATGACGCCGATAAAGTCCTTGAGAGAGAACGAGAACCATTGATTTGTCGGAAGAGGTTTCAAAAGATCTATATTGTTGATGTCTATGGAATCATTGTCGGAGCATAACCGGTTAGTAAATTTGAGTGAAGGCCCAAAAAGCCAACGATGACAAAGAATCAAGATTTAATGGGAACCGTTGATTGGAATAATGACGAGATTTAATCTTAGCCATGGATTTCCTTAAGTCCTAGTTATGTGATCAAAGAAGAAATGACGTCATGATGTTGATGTGGCATGCCAACGTGGTAACCAACTTGTTCCTTGGGGTGACAGGTGTCACCTGTTGAGTGGTTAGAGGGACTGGAGTGGTCCCGGAAGGCCAAGAGATCCTCAGGTCTTTGATTTCGACCTAGACCATCGGATCTAGATGTTGTTAGATCCTAACTATTTGTCTAAGGAGGGAAATCAGAGGTCTGAAGAGAGGGAAAAACAAATGTTCCCGATGACGAAATCATTGTTGGAGTGTTTCAGGACAAGACTTTCTTGGGTGTGTCCACGATGACGACAGAGTGGGGGAAGAGTGAGAGTTGTCAATCATGGCGAGACTATATCTCAACCATAGATCCCCGTGGACCCCTCCTAAGAAAGGAAAAAATGGTGAGTGATGTCATGGAGGTGTCATGCTGATGAGAGATGTCAGCGTGGTAGCTAGCGCATCCCAAGAGATGACATGTTTCGATATTATAATGGCCAACGGGTTGAGTGTGGGCCTAGTTGGGTGAAAATCCTCTTAGGTCATCTCCTTAAAATATGACCGTTGGATCTAAAAATTGAAAGATGTCAGTCGTACATTTGTGGATATTTGACAAAGGTCTGGGGAGAGGCTAGGAGAGGAGATTTGATGACAATCAGGTAGCCCAAGGGGAACCAACAACCATCTATCCATTGAAGGTGAGATCTGGATCATCGATGCGATGTGAATCATTGTCGAGATCAAAAAGTTAATGAAGTGAATGTTAGGCATGTAAGTGTTGGCGATAATGAGGTCAGGGAATTAGTGACAATTGTTGATCCGAAGGAGGTGATGACGATGAGATATGGACCATCGGATCTAGACACATCATCGTTAAAGCTTGAAAGGTTGGTGTAGTCGAGTGATGGCCCCAGAGTGTTGATGACAACAAAGGCTTGGGAAGATACAGGTTGTTGATCGGTGAGTGGGCGCGATGAAATGATAGTCGTTGATCTGTTGTGGGTCCCACATGGTCGCGCAAGAAGAGGCTAAAGAGATGATGACGTGTTGTGCCAGCATGGCAGCCAATGTGACTGTCAGGGTGATAGGTGTCAACAATGGATTAGATGAGGGACATGTGTGGTCTTGGAAGGGGGGTTGGAAACCCTTATATCTGTGATTGGAATCTAGACTGTTAGATCTGGATGTAGGGAGATCTTGGTCATTCGTAAGAGGAATTCAGGTTTATCCTAGAGGTTGGGAAGGAGTCAATTGCTGACGATGACGAGATGTCGAGGTTAAAGACAACTATTGATCAACAAAAAAGAGAGATAAAATTTTGGTTTTTGATCTATGGTGGACCCCACTAGATCTATTAACAAAAGGTGGGAAGACAAATGTTAATCCTTAGGCATGTTAGAAGTGCTGACATGATCAAATTCATTGGAGGTCAAGCCTGAGAGTCGTCAGATTTGGATCAGTCCCGATAAAGTGGTCATTGTCGATGTTGGTAGTTGGGGTGATTAGTAACTTCGTGGAAGGGGAACCTCGAAGATGACGAAGACAGGCCCCACTTGATCGGAGCCTTTGATCTGGAGAGTTTGATGGGTCAGGTGGGAGGTGCCTCATCAGTGCCATGTAGGATGAAACAAGGGATAGGAGGCCACATGGATGCCACGTGTAAGTGAGGTGGCCCTTGGACCAATGAGGGCCTAAGAAACTTTGGAAGGCCATAACGTTTGATCTAAGACTCAAATCTGAGCATAATTACTGTGATTCGAAAACTCTTGACGATAAAAATAAGATGGTGCCCTCGAGAAAAGTTATTGAGATGATTAAGGAAAGGTGAAATTTTAACACCCCATCAGCCTAAGTAAGCATTAGGGGGTCGAGTGTCTTACAAAGTGGTATCAGAGCAGAGTTTAAACACTAGGTCTAGATGGGATAGAGATCAGTCATGGGACTGGTATATTAAGGCCAAGATGAGCCCATTGGAGAGATTTTCTCTGTGCTAAAAGATTTTTTATGATCTTCACAAGTTCCTTGAGGAGAGGGATCACAGATTTAATTTTGTTGGGAAATTACCCAACAAGAAATTGAATTTTGTTGACTTGCAACAGAGGAATTATGTGGTTGCTTGATGTACTAATAGTTACTCCTACAGAAGTAGTAACAAGCTTATAGGAATTAATGGTCAGACCTGATTGCTAAAGGATGGTTAAGTTCAGAGAGTGAATGAATTTATGTTTGTAACACTACTTGAATATATGGGATGAAGGAGCCCTAATAATTAGAATAGTTGTCTATTAAGGGATAAGACCCTTATGGAGAATTCCTTGTGGCTAAAGGAATTGAGTATGGATTGATAGAATCATTGGTAGTAATAAATTACTTCTCTAATGAAATACTAAACCATGTATGTATAATTCCTCGTGATCATAGGATTGATGGAAATTTTGTAAGGACAATTTACTTGACCTGCAAAGAATGTAACTTGTAGTTGGGATAAGCTAATTGAGAAAAAGAAAGAGGAGTCCTTTGGACTGAAGCTAACACTCACAAGAGAGGTAAAGTGATAGGGAATATGAGCAATTTATTAGCTCACGACTATCATAAGAAAGTGTATATACCTATTAATTGAAAAGCATGTCTAGGCATGTGAATGCATAAGTAGCCAGCTGGAGTTTAGATGCACTGTAGGCATGGGTAAAATGCTTGGTGCACAAGGATTTTATATAACACATATGAGAATGAGTAGGCATGTATATAGCATGCAAGTAGACCTATTATAACCTATGGTGGGTTTTAGAGTATGGTCTGTTGATGAATAGTTTAAGTGAGGACGATTTGGTATCAACAGGAAAGCTAGCAGCATGAATAAATGTTGATAATGGTGTATGCATATAACCTTATGAGATTAAATATATAAGAGATCAATGAAGGAGTTGATCCATACTATGGTAAAGTAAGTGCTTGGGCTCATTTCCAGAAGACCAATGGGTCAAACTGACACCCAAAGGTGGATGGTAGCCATATAAGTGTGGCTTCGTATGCTCAAGTAATAGATAGAGAGAATATTAAGATAATATTTCTRTGAGAAAGGTTTGTTGACCACGAATTATTTGAGACATGAAGAGAGACCARAATGGTTATCTTGTTGCCTTGGCTAATGCARTAACTACCCATTTGAATTTTTTGGGATTTTTGGAATGCTTTCRTAGGAGAAAGGGAAAGAGTGGCCCTTGTTGGTTGTTGCCATGTTGAGAGGGAAACATCATTATGAATTATGAATGTGAGACTAGCCATGTGATTGACTGTAATCTTTCACTAAAGAACATTGATATTAAAGTTAAAATATCAATGTGAATGGAATATGACATAAAAAAAAGGGTGCAAGCAGTGAAAACGCATGTTGACATCAATATGTGTATATTGGTATATGCTTGAGTGCATGGGTTAAATGCATTATAAAGTTTCCTGGTATGAAGGTTGATTAATATTTCCATTGAACAAACAAGTATTATTGTGGTTGTGTTTATTGCAAATTAACAATAAAAATAAATTGATATTCGTTCATGCAATGAATGTGAGTGAATGCCTGAATCCCTGTAGTGCATTATGGAATTGGTATGCCTATTACTGGGTTGAGTGCTCATTTAGATGCAAATTATCATGCTTGAATGAATGTGGAAATTATGCAGATTGTGCAGGTCTTTCACATCTAAACATACAGACGCTGTAATTGGTTCTGGAGGATAAAATACTCGTATTGGTAAATGGCTGAAATTTCATGATAATTGAACCAATTTGTAATGAGAATGAATAATTGTGTTTT
>JASDQU010815513.1:39618-52481 GCA_032191745.1 Picea mariana
CTTTGCTTAGCAGTGTTGCCTTGTTTTCCTCTTTGTCTTCTTCGCCATTTAATTCCCGGAGTATGTGGAATAGATGGATTGACTGAAAGCTGTCCAGAAGGAGTTGGATTTTCTTGAGTATTTGCCTGAGTCGCATATGACTGGGAAGAATCTTAGAAGAAAGAGCCTGAATAATGATAGGGGAATCCCCGAAGAGATTTAGATCTGTAATGTTCTTGGCTAAGGCTTGAGAGAGTCCTTGCCAAAGGGCTAATGGTTCAGCTATGTTATTGGTGTCCTCGCCAATTCCCTAAGAATACGAGAGAAATTTTATTTCCTCGAGATCTATAAGCACCCCTCCCCCACCTGTCGCACTGGGGTTTCCTTTAGAAGCTCCGTCGAAGAAGAGGCTATGTTTTTGAAGTGAATTTCGCCATTTTGTGAAGGATGAAGAGTCTAATCTGATCTCCCATTTGTTTGTGGGAGGAACTGGAACTGTTGCCACTTTTAGCGGGTTTGGGAGAATATTGGACATCCATTCTTCTTCGATAGAAGTTAAATTACCTTTGTTTGCTGGAAGATGAATAGAGGAAAGGAAAAACCCCATCAAAGCTTTGACTTTTGCTACCACTTGGTCTGCGCTGGCTTTTTTCCCTTTGAATATTCGAGCATTTCGCTCTAACCAGATTTTCCACAGGATAAATTTTGGCAATGATACCCAACAGAGTTTTAATCGCTCTTTCTTGTTAAGGGAGAAAGGACATGGAGCCTGCCAATGGATGAGGAGTGAGGTTAGCTCAGCTGAGAAGATTACAGGGTTCATCCAAGGGACTAGCTCTCGACTCCAAACCTCCTGAGCAAATGGGCAGTTCAACAGTAGATGGGCCGTCGATTCTTCCTCTGATACGCAGAAGGGGAAATGCATGAGGCCTTACCATCCTTTTCTTTTGAGGTTGTCTCGTGTGAGTATGGCGTTGTGAGCCAATATCTAGATGAACATATCGATTTTTGGAAGACATTTCATCCTCCATATCTCTTTCCATAGAGCTGGAATGGGAGGGACATTCAGAATCATGTTGACTTGATTGTATCCTTTAGAGACAGTGTACAGGTCGGATTTAGATCACCATCCTCTAAGATCTTTCTAACTTGCTGTGTTTGGCAATTTCCCATGAAGAAAAGCTTGTAGCAGAGCTTCCTCGTTTTGCAGATGGCTTGGGCATCTTGGTAATTTGCAGTTTTTCCAGGTTTCGATTTCATTTGAATGCTAGTTTGAAATATCCCACATCATGGATAACTTTTGGGCGTGGAGGAAGTCTTTGAGATTAGAGGTGCTTGGCCGAGAGTCTAATGGTGGCTCTCCTAGAATTGAGTCCTCCCATATTAAGATAGTTTTTCCATTTCCCAGGATCCAAGTTAGGTGAGGTTTGAAGAATCCAGAGGCTTTTTGACAAACCGTGAAAATAGAGGAGCCTTCTGAAACTTTAGGGGTTGTGTCAAGACATCTCCTCCTAGCTCCAGTGAAGTATTTCTTCCATAGTTCATGTTTGCTCCAGGTTAGCTTTCCAGTTACCAGATTCCAGAGGAGCTTGGCCCCTAGTGCCAAATTTTTGGATCTCAGATCTCTTATATGAAGGCCTCCTTCTGTGTAAGGATTTATTGCTTTCCCCCAACTGACTAGTGGCAATTTTTTGTTGCCCTATTTGCCTCCTTTCCACATAAATCTTCTCAGAATTGCCTCAACCTTGGTTATAATTCCATTTGTAGCTAACAGAATGGAGCTTTGAAAAATCAGAATGTTGTTAAGGACAGATTTGATGAGAACAAGCTTTCCTGCTAGATTTAGCCAGGTAGCCCCCCAGGCTTGGATTCTGGCTTTGATCTTGTCAAGTAATGGAGACCAGTGAAAGGAATTAGGCTTGGATTTGAAAATGAGAACTCCTAAATATTTGAATGAATCCCACTGTGTTACCCCTTCCATCTCCATAATACGAGCTATTTCCACCATTTCCCTTGGCTTGCAGTTCCATCCAAAGATTTGACTTTTCCTATAGTTTATCTGACTCCCAGAGGCTTCCTTATAGAGATCTAGTTGTTGTTTAAATTTACGGGCTATGATGGTACTTTCCCCTCACAAAAGGAGCACATCATCAACAAATTGAGAATGATTGATATCTTTGACTCCTCTTGCTATTTTTATGCCCATTAATTCCCATCGAATGCGACATTGTTCTAGTTGGAAGCTAAGCGTCGAAGCTTGAATGGCATAGAGCAAAGTAGACAACGGACAACCCTATCTTAGCCCCCTAGAAGCCTGAAAAAATTCAGTTGCTCGACCATTGACTAACGGGGCTATCCATGGAGACCCAATACAAGCCTTAATCCAGTGGATGAAAGTAGTGTTTGTTATCGCTCAGTTTGTAGTTTAGGTCAAGTAGCTGAAGGGTAAGGGTCAAACTAGCGTAACAAGAGCTTCCCCACCCACTGTCACCTCGATGGGGGGCTCTTTCTATTTAGGGTGGCTAAACCCAAGGGAGACGTCCCTGGCAATCTGGGGTTTTGAAAGGAAAAGTCTAAAAGGATTTGGGATAGTTTCCCTTTCACAGATTACCGCCCAAAAAATAGTCAAATGAAGAAAAACCACAGAAGAGGCACCTGCTTGTGAGACAGTGGGTGGGGAAGCTCCTGTTACGCCAATTTGACCCTTACCCTTCAACTACTTGACCTAAACTACAAACTAAGTGATAACATTTTGGTGCCGTTGCTGGGGACACTGAGTCAATCTCCCTCAATGACAGATCTTTTGGTAAGCCTTGCCTCTAGATGCCTTATTCTTACAAGCTTACCTGATGACTCCACTAGGGTGTTTACCCTTATCTTTGATAGTTTCAAGAAAACTATCTGGCGACTCCACTAATGACGAAGCCAACTATGACTTCACAATGGGATCCAGGAAACTATCGACCTTTGGATATGAGTAAAATCCCAGGATATCCTAGAAAAATGCCTCTCTCTTATAAGAAGTTTCTCCCTAGATTCTTTGGCCTCGATGGAGAAAGTCTCGATTATCACATGAGCAAATTTTGGGAATTCTTTCAATACCACCCTATCAGGGACGAAGCTGAAGACCTAGTGATGAAACTCTTCTCTGCCTCTCTGCATGAAGGGGCTAAAAAATGGTACGATGATCTTCCGGTTGCCAGCATCACATCCATGGACCATTTTGAAAAAGTCTTCCTTGAAAGATGGGCTTTGAAATTGGAAGATGTACAATCATTGCTGAAAGAGCTTGAAGGCATAAAACAAGCAAGTTATGAGGTTGTCAAAGTTTTTGGGGCTAGGTTCCAGAAGTTGTTTTACCAGATTCCTGAAAGCCATCATCCTAAAGGCAAGTACCTCGTGTATCTCTATACTAATGGACTTCAGGGGCATTTGAGCTTCCTCCTAAATAAAAGGAATCCGAAAACACTTGCAGAAGCTCATAACATGGCCTTTCAGATCGAAAAGAATCTCATCTCATCTGGAATCAATGCTATCACCATGGACACTCTTAGCTTGATAAAACTAGTTTCCCTTGAAACCTTTGTTGAAGATACACAAGAAAGAAGGGAACAAGTTTTCGACCAGCAGAATGAGGATGTGATTAAGAAGAAAGAACCTAAGCAAGCTGATGAAGTATCCGCCCGTGCTCCTCCCTCTGATGAAGTTGTCCAAGAACCTGTTTCTCCTGTACAACAAAGTGAAGACGAGGCTAGTTGCTTTCCACTTCAGAATTCTAATAATAATGTGTTCCTTGATTCAGAAGATGAAGGGGAAAAGAAAGCTTTGAACAAGATGATGCCCCTTGCTGTACAATCAAAGACAAAAAGACAATCCATGAGGATGAAACAATGACACAGGTCTGCAGGGCAAGTAGCTGAATTTTGGAGAATTTTGGAGATCGCGTTGAGGTCTAAAAGGAGGAAGGAGCTCTGGACCAAGAATCTGTCCAGCCTGGCTGCTATGTGCCCCGGGCCGGTTCTTTTATTAGACCAAGTGTATTTTCCTCTGGGGGGTTTTATATCTTCCAGATCCCAATCAAGAATGATGTCTTCAACCCATTCTTGACAGGGGTCTCTTACGATGGAACCCCCCTTTTTTTCTCTAAGGGATAAAGTAACATTGAGGTCTCCGACAATAATAATGTTCTCCAATTGATGGCTACTAAGGAACTCTTTCAATATGTTCCAACAATTTTTTTT
Organism: Picea mariana; assembly: GCA_032191745.1. Taxonomy (NCBI): domain Eukaryota; kingdom Viridiplantae; phylum Streptophyta; class Pinopsida; order Pinales; family Pinaceae; genus Picea; species Picea mariana. The sequence continues at coordinate 43,839 of JASDQU010815513.1, forward strand.
TTCAAAGGGAAGAACAAGAACATAAATATTAAATAAACAAATGTGAATACCCGACTCCTTATGAATAAGCTTGGTGAGGATCCATTGGGTACAGTGCTTAGTATTCAAAAGATCAAACGTGGAGGAGTTCCGCAATGAGACAATTCCTCTAGAGGCTCCACTTGCGCTGATCGCTACTCCTACTCCTTTGTTCCAAAAGATTGCGCTGGATTGGAGAAATTTTAATTCCTCCATTTTAGTCTTCTGGACAAGTAGAATGTCTGGGTTTGAGATTCAGAGTAAGTCTTTCATAGCTTCTTTTTTGTTTTGGCTTCCTAACCCCCTACAATTCCAGAAGACTATCTTCATTACTTGCTTTTTGGATTGGAAGGCGTCATTTGAGAGGGTTGCCCTTGATTCCTTGTCCTTATGGAGTTTAGTATTGTTTCCATAGTTTGCTGAGTTCCTTGGAGTTTATCTTTGTATGTCTCCCTTTCTCGTCTTTATTTTTCCATTTTCCTTCCTCTGGTGGCTAGTTTTGGGGATTTCTGAGTTAGCCCAGTGTCTGCTTCACCCTCAACTTCTTCCGATGTCTCTCCCTCTGTCCCTTAAAGCCAGGTTTCCAAGATTTCTCCTGGTTCTAACTTTGGAGGTGATTCCTTATTAGCTTGGCATGTCGTTTCTGGGTTGTTTTGCTTTTCTTCTTTATTTTCAGTTGTAGGTAATTCATTCTCTTTTCCTCTAAGCACCTCAACGATATTCCCCATATCAGTTTGACCTCTATGGTTTTTCCTTTCCTTTTTGGAGTTAGTTGGGGGTTGCCTTGGATCTTTTCGCTTGCTGCCATCCTTCTCCTAAATCTTTCTCTTGCTGTACTACCTGGGTTTTTGGGCAATGCTTTTGGAAATGCCCATATTCGTGGCAACTTCGACACTTAAATGGTAGTTGCTCATAGTCAAGTTTTTGATAATGCTGCCAATCCCCGACAATTAAATTGATTGCTTCAAGTAGTCCAGCTTCCAGATCTACTTCTACATAGATCCGAGCGCAAGAGTACTGCCCTTTTGGATCAGCTTTATCAATAAATGTGCCAAGCTTGTTACCTATGGTTTGCAAGGAGGAGGTATTCCAAGAATGAATCGACAGGTTAGGTAGGCGAATCAAAACCGGTACCAACTTTGGAACATCCACTTCAGGATCGAAGTCAGGAGTCCAATGGTTTAAGTAGAGCCCTTGTGGTCCCATGAAGTAAGGCCCACTCCTAAAAATCAAGTCCCGGTCCTCTTTGGAGATGAATTCAAACAAGAAGAACCCTCTTCCGACTGCATAGCTGGTGACACTGTTTGAGATCAGTGGTCTCCAATTTTTTTGAATCCAGTTTTCAACTGTTCGGGGAGAGGGCCAAAGCCCTATGAATTGTCCTACTAAAGCCTGGTCTGCCAGTGAGACGACCACACTCATGGGTTGATCCAGAGGTAAAGCGATAACTGGAACCTCTTCTATCTTTCTGACGAATTTTGGGATAGCTTCGGCTACTTTCTTCTTCCCTTGGGAAATTATTAGTCTTCTAAAAGATGCTTCATTGGTGGAGGATGGAGGGGGAGGCGATGACTCACCGCCTCCAGTAGAGCTCATCTTAATCAAAGCAAGGCTCTGATCCCCACATAATAGGGGTTAGATAAAGAAAGGATTGAGGGTCCCTTTGGGCAGCAGATCAGATCTCAGGAAGACCCAGATCCCGAGGCACAACGATGCTAGAGTTCCAGAATCTCAACAGGGGGCTGGATTAGGAAGCTCGCCTTAGATTTGGAGATTCCCCAAGGGCGCCAGGCCTCGACCCTCATGTCTGCGCCTGATCGCTGTGCTCCACTCTGCAATCCCCTGCACGCTCTAAAAAAAAAATTGAATAGTTAGAGGCCCAGATTAATATTACTAACACATCTAGTCCCAATTAAATCAAAAAAATCATATCCCATGCATTGAAAAACTAAACATCCGAGGGATAAATTCTGTGCACTCAAAGAGACTAAATGAGTGCCATCCTAAACATTAAAATATTTACACACCATCATAAATTCATTTACCTCTTAATCTTTTAAACACTAATCAATAAATTTAAATTTAATATAAATATAGAAATATATAATTTTAAAGATTACACTAATTAATAAATCTAAATTTAATATAAATATAGAAATATATAAATTTAAATGTTACAAAGGAGCAAAATATTGTTATTCTTAAAAATACATAAAATAATTTCGGGAAACCCCAAAAGGAAATGAGTTTGGTCGGCAATGACAGTTCTAACGTAAAAAAAATGGAGGAATTAAAGTCTGAACAACGTGACAGATGAAAGTTGTTGGCATTGTATAACTTTTTGCAAAAAAATTGAAAATCTTGGCAACAAATTGTGGTTTTGAAAGGACAATGTGCTCCTCGGATTAAGTGTACTATTCATCATGGCAAAAAGTAAAGGTTGAATTGGCAACAATTTTGGTTTCAGAGGTCACATCATGTCATGTTGAAAGGTTTCCTAAGCTTTCAAAGCAAGTCTGTACTTTTATGTCTTGTAGCTAATCAGTTTGAAGCTCACTGAAAAAACTCCTAACACTAACATTTCACAACATCATATCATTGCAAAACACCGCCTTACCTCCGCAACGGTTTGCTAGCATGAGTTTTAGTGTCGAAGTCAGTGGAAAAGCATTTAAGGGTATAAAGAAAGCCCCAAAACATAGATTTTGCAGTGAATTTTGGCACGTTGCGAAATTTCCTGTAGCAACAGTTTTGCAGTGAAAGTGTATTTTTATCATATCTCCCAAAGCATGCATCCGTTTGCCACGAATTTTTGAGGGAAGATGCATCAGGGTAAGATGAACAAACTTGTTTAATTTCAAGTGAAAATGCTTCACGGTTTTCGAGAAATGAGTCATCATCACCTACAACCATTTTTGGTTTTTCTCGAAAACCGTGAATTGGGTTTTGCCCAAATGTTTTGTGGAGAAGCATAATAATTATATTAACATGCTGACAAAATATTAGCCCAACCCAGTTCTCCATACAGGAGAAAAGTCAAAATAAGCAGCTTCAGAAAATTTGAGACAATTTTGTAGCGCCATGGCCAAATTCGCTGCGGAAGTGTACCGTCAACTCAGATCATGATTAATTCGACTACTAGCTGGAGGGATCATGCCAAATCATTATGGTGACTAGAAAGACCACCTATTTTTCCACCACACTCATATATTTTGTTATGAGTTGCTTGTATTAATTAAGTAAAAAACTAAACCCTAGAATCTAGAAGTTAGTTTGAAAGTTGTTATTATTCTGTTGTAACTTATTCTAAATTTGGAAAACCTAAGGATTTCGACCCTCTTGAGCTACAATGTAATATTACTCTATATATGATGAAAGAGAGGAGAGTGAAGGGGTTCGAGTGACAAAGGAAAAATATTTCTTAGACGCTGCGTATCAGTTTTGATGTTAATGAAAACTTTCAAACATAAGTACTTGAATATTTGTCTAAGAGATTCTTGTGTTGGTAATCTTCAGTTTGTTTTCCTTGTGAATGTTTCCTATCTTTGTTGGTCCGGATGTTTATTCCTCGGTTTTGAACAGATGACTATAGATAGAAAATTCATCTTCGATGCTCTTTATCTCACATCCAACTTCCTACATTTATCTGTTGATATTGTAACATAACTCATCCACTGCTAGATGCTCTGTTATAATCAATATGCTATTTTGTTCTCACAACCATACTACAACAGTTTTTATGACTGATAGATTGCTAGCTACCTAGCCTTTGAAGTGCATTTGTTCATATTAACCAGTTTTGAAAGCCTTGATTTGACATCTCCTTATTATGACTCCATACCCAATGGTCCTTTTCTCCACCCTACCACAATTATTTTAAAATCCTCACTTAACTGAAGATCTAGCCACTATTCTTGATTAGATAACCAATCAATTCTTGATTGAGTTATAACAGAGAGAGCCCTCTCTGGATTGGAAGGGTTAGCTTCCAATCTACAAGTTGGTTTGGGGTTACCTCTAGAATTTCCTTTCACAACCAAGGAAATTTACAGAGTGATAACAAAAGTGACGACAAAAATCAATATATCTCATTAATTAACCCCTATTTCATGCTGTGTTTATTTAGAAAGCGTACAGGGACCCACACCTTCGAATGGAGGGCATTTATGTCGACTCTGACATGATGGACGATTACGAAAGTTTGATGACACTGTGTTTTTTTGGCATTGTCTAACTGTTCTACGTTTTTGCCCTTTTCATCGGAATCATACAACACAAATCTGCACGAAATTACAATTTTTTGTTGTTTAAATTGCATTTTTAAATGCATAAATGGATTCAACATGTTGAAAAACCCCTGGAGCACTCAGATTACACATAATTAACCACTCAAATCTGCAGATACAACAATTTATGGCTGGATTTTGGACAAACATCCCTGAAAAATATCCCAAAAAATCGAAACATAAAACATTTAAACAATTTCCTTTAATGTGAAACCTTGAACCACGTGAAGGTTCCAATAATACTTTAAACTTCTCAACCCATCATATTTAAAAAGAAATTATATTTTTTATATATTAAAAACTATTTTTTTTTTAAGGTGAAGATTACGTTTTTTACCCAATTTTTTTAATCTAGGTAAACTAATATAAAAGTCAAGGCAGAACCACCGCTATATACTGCCCGGAGGCAGTATAATAAGATAAGAAATTTACTAGATCGGAAAAGAACATGAAATTAATTGAAAAAGATAATAATAAAAAGTAATGTTGTGGTTGAGTGAGCCATAAGACAATTAATGTTTGGTGCATAACTGCACAAGCTTTCTCGGTGATGACTCATTTGACCTATTCACTGACTACTGCTTACCTGAGTTCCAACCCAAGGTTACTTGCGCCAAGGCTGACCGCAAACGTAAAGCACACGTTGTCTATCCTAACGCAGCAAGAAAAATTGCATGCAATTTTTGCGCAAAACAACATTCACAATCTGTAGACTTACGGAGAAATGCCATGGATTTGCCAAACTCGTATGTTTGCTTGTGTAGATTCCTAGAAAATTTAAATGGGGATTTGTTCATATCAGCATTATCAGAGCAATTCTAATTGACAAAGATGGTGGGAGGAGGACTTCAAGATACAGTCTGGACTGTACCGACAACGAGGAAGCAGCTCCTATCCGATGCCATGAAAAGAACTGATGAATGGTATTTTATTAAATCACAGATTTTATTGTTTTAGTTATGTTGTATTTCATTTGATGATGTTGGTTTTAATGGGCGTTGAGATTTGGTGTGAAGTTTAATTTTGAGTCTAACCAGAATTATAAGTGTGAAATTCCAATCTCAAATGGAGCTTTTAGATTATGCCCGCATCAAAATGCCAGCCCGAAATCCTTGACTCTAATGTACAATAATTGTTACCCGGTCATGGCCACATGAAGATTTGGGCCTACCGTCTTACATTTATGTCCCCATTTGTTGTTGTTGTATATGAAACTATCAGCATATAATACTCCATTTTTATTCACAGTTGTTGTCAGAGGTTACGCCCAAATGTGAATTCCAGCATTTAGTCCTCTATTTCTGAGTACAATTATTATTTTCTTTCACCTGAAAATGATGCTATGGCTAATAAGAAAAATGAGCATTTTACAAAGAATATAATCGGCCACCCCAGGGATTTAGGGAGTATTGCAAACTCTACAGAAAGGAGAAAACAGAGGACGGCCGCATGTTCAAATCCTAAACCACTAGTCTGCAGTGTCAACAAAACAAAACAAAATTGACCCTACAATAAACCATATAGTAGCAACAAAATATCCAAAATTGGGACCGAAGGCCAATGTTCACAATCTGTCTACAGTTGCGATTATGAGGTTAATTCCACACGAAATTTTCACTCCAAAAGAGTCGTTTTTCTTTGTGATTAGGAAATGATGCCCATATGAAAATTTCATCTTACAATCCCTCATTTTTATCCACAGTTACTGTGTTGGAGGTATCATTCCACTCCTTTAGATTGAACCGGTAAGGATGCCCATCATAAACGGGGCATGTAGCTCCGCATAGGCAGGTTCGGGTTCAATTTCTAGCCTCTCTAGACTCTAATTTCAACATGGTATCAAAGCCACAATAGTTGGCAGGGTCTAGGAGGCCTAAGTCAAGCAGGGTATTTTTTAGGGGGTGAAATTCAGCAAATTGGCTATTGTTTTGCCATTTTTTGAAAAGAAATATTTGTCAGTTTGGTTAAAAATTTGSGTAATTTTTACATAAATATGATTAAATTGATAATATTTGCCAAAATTTTATAAGTTTTAATAGTAAATTATGTTTTTTTTACTGAATATTCATCTGCATTCTATATGTATGATTTTTCAAACCAAAATAGTTGCCTAGAATACTATACATAGACATGATATTTGAATCYTTAAAAAATATATCCTGAAGCCAAGGTGAAATACCCATCCTGAAAGGTGTGAAAATTCCCCAATCCTAGGTGATTAAAGTCCTTATGATCTCAATCAAACAAGTAGATTGTTGAATTTAATTAATGCAGAAATAAATTTCAGACCATAGCATTAATCACACAATAGCTGGAAATCAAATATTGGAAGCATAAAAGTTAATTTCAAACAACAAAAGTAATTACTCCTTCAAAACTAGCTTTTCATTCCTTTGAAAAACTTACAAGGAAACCTCCACAAGCTGCCCAAAAAACAGCACTGCATGGATACCAAAACACACTTTGAACTTGAGTTTTTACAGCCTAACTGAAAGGTATAGGTACTGGAAAAAACCAGAAACAACAATTCTTTGCTATATGACCTGCAGTACAGATTGTATGGCTGCCACATGACCCTGCTGTACGGATTCTGTAGGTCTATACAGATCCGCATGGTACTGTCCATACGACTGTACAGACTTCCGTACAACTATATGAAACTGTGCATTACTAATGTACGGGACTACGTGCTTCCTGGAAATGCCTTTTTCCTGGCTGCTTGCTCTCTCTCACTCTGTGTCGTTGAACCTGCTCAACTGCTCAAGTGTTCATGTGTGTTTAAACTCTCCATCTTGACCTGTCTTTGTAGTTTTAGCTGAGACCAAAACCCTAATCTATTTCTGAGATTACTCCTAGTCTAAGTCATGAATTACACTTTTTAGACTCAACTACTAAAAATAAGACTTTCAGTTTTTAACTCAAGCGAATTACAAAGTAGAATTTACTTTTCGAAAATAGAATTACTTTTCGAAAATTACTTTTTAAAAATTACTTGTGTTACATGCCTTTGCCCAAAGAAACATGGGCAAGTCCTGGTCATGTATCATAGCCTTAGCGATCCCTATGATGGATCGATTCTTCCTCTCTGCAACCCCATTCTGCTGTAGTTGTACGGAACTGTCAACTCCCTCTTGATTCTTATGTCCTTGCAGAAACCCTCGAACTTCTTCGAGGTATACTCTCCTTAATTATCCAATCTCAAGACTTTGATGTTCTTCCATGTTTGATTTTCAATGAGAGCTTTGAACTCCTGAAACCTACTAAAGACCTCATCCTTGGTTTTTAAGAAGTAGATCCAAGTCTTGTGAGAGAAATCATTAATAAAGGAAACATAATACATGCTTCCTGTTATTGATGCTGCTGACATCGGTCCACAAACATTTGAATGTACTAGGTCTAAAATCCCTTTAGACCTATGTTCGTTGCTTGGGAAAGTAGCCTTGACATGCTTGCCAAGTGTGCACCCTCCGCATACACCATGCTGCTCAATACTGAACTCTGGAAGACCTGTGACTCTCTCCCTTATAATAGGCAACGCCTTGTGATGCAGGTGCTCCATCCTCTTGTGCCACAATTTGCACAAATTGTCATTGTTATGCACCAAGGTTCGAACAGGTTCACCTTGGAACTTGTACAAATTACCTTCTCTAACCCCTATTACTTGCGCTGTATTTGGGCTCGAATCCTTCGGCCTGATGAGGACTTGCTGGTTCTTGAACTCAACTACAAAGCTCTTATCCTCCATGACTGAAATTGAAAGAAAATTCTTCCTAAGTCCTCGTACAAACAAGACACGGTCAAAATCTAAAGAATTATCTAACTCGAGCTGGAAGGGAATAGTACCAACTCCTGCTACTATATACTTAGCATCATCACCAAGCTCAACCTATACACTTGAGTCCTGCTTCTTTAGACTAGAAAACAATTGTCGTGTTGATGTCATATGTCGAGATGCTCCACTCTCCACATACCACGCATTCCTTGGAATTGTGCTGGTAGAAGGCAAGATCATGTCTCGAGGCCCACATGGTCCTAGACATGGAGTACCGAGAGCAGGAGCGACCTGAGCATGGTCCTGGAGGACCCATCTTCTTCTTCTCAACCAGCTTTGTCCTATCATCCGTACCAGCCTCCATCACTACCGGCCTGCTCTTGCATCAGAGGGGGCTCTTGCTCCATGAGGTAATTGGTCCGAGGTATCATGGTATGTGTCATATTTGATCATTATAACCCTCTTATGTATGCATTAGATCTCTTTCATTTCAGATAACTGCTTGGATTTTACACTAATCTACTTGACCATTGTTGGGGTAATTGACGGGGTAGCTTAGCAAGTTGG
>JASDQU010815513.1:54884-65126 GCA_032191745.1 Picea mariana
GCCATAGCAACACTTTTCAGCCATAGGTTTATGTTTCCAAGCTAGCCGTTTTGCCAAGAAAGTCTTAAGGAGAGGATTGAAGCTCTAGGCCTAGCTTTAGCTACACCTGGGTAAGTCTTTTCTTCTTAGGGTTAGGGTTTGTGGCCTTGCTTTAGCAACACCATCAAACCCTAGTCCTCTTGTCCTTAAGTTTGAACTCTTCCTAAACCATTAGTCACATCTCCTTTGACTCCATTAACCCAAGGCACTAGTCTAGAATTGATTTCGAAGCTTGTTATGCCTTAAAACCTTTCAAACTACAAAATTTGCAACCCTACTAACCTAGCGTCTAACCCTAGCTAGATTTAAGACTAACCCTAAGAGATAACGTTTGGCCTTAATTGAATTCTTGCTTGGATAGAAAGGTGCGGCCTTGTTATCCCTTTGTAGCCGTGGAGTTGTTTCATTCATTTGCTGGTTGAAATTGTCAAAACGTCACTCCTAAGCTAGCTAACCTGCAGAACACCAAAATGTATATAGAGGTGACGTCATATTGCTAAGATATCTTGTTTATGCTTAAAACGTTGTGACTTTCTCACCTCTCTTGATTGACATTGAGTTACTTAATGCATCTGTAAGGTAAATTTGTAAAACGTTTTTGCTCTTTGTCTCTCATTTTGACTCTTGAATCAAAGCTGACGTCACACTTGTAGCAGAATTTGTATAGGTGACGCAGTAATATATTGTATATGAGCTGATTTGACATGTTTATCGCATTAATGATATGATACAAGGTCTAATATTGAAAATTGAATGCTTATTACCTTTTATGCTTTGTTGAAGAAGTGATACAAGTTGTTTATCTTTGCTTAGCAATCATTGACTTCGTCAACAATTGCATCAGATCATTGCTCATATATTCATTTGAAGATAGTCATTGATTTCATGAAGTACTAACCCACTGCAAGCACATTCTAGTTTTCTTTGTTTTGTCTCGCAAACAGGTGCATTATCAGTGGTCTTATCTCCTTGACTATCTCTTCTTGGGCAGCAATCTGTGAAAGGGGTTTCCTTGGCTTGGTCTTTACCCTTTAGCCTTTCTTTAACCCAGATTGCCTTAGGGACGTCTCCCTTGGACTTGCCCTCCTAAATAGAAAGAGCTCCCCATCGAGGTGACAGTGGGTGGGGAAGCTCCTGTTACGCCGATTTCAAGCCCTGACTCAAGCTCTTTGGACCTTTCCTACAAACCGTGCGATAACAGTGCCGAAAGCACTGTCTCTTGAGAAGGGCTAAGGATCCATATCCTTTGTTGATCCGAGGCTGAAGAGCTGGGCGCAAACTGAAGCGGGGACCTAAAAATTGCACCCCCAAGTAAGTATAGGTGCTGGTGATCTCAATCTCCTCCCCTTTGAAGAAGAAGTGAAGGTCCGAAGTTTTCTTCACCCCATTGAAGATCATAACCTTGGTTTTACCTAGATTGATCGTCAATTGTTGAAGGTTGCAAAATAGAGCTAAGGCATCCATCTGTCTCTGTAATCCTTTTGGGGATGAGGAGAGGAGGACCACATCGTCAATAAAGAGTAAAATAGATATCAGAACCTAGTGAAGAAGACAACCATCGGTGTCCTGGGTATGATCGTGTAGAAATGCCTCCAACTCGTCAATATAAATCCCAAACAAGGTAGGTGACAGTGGGCAACCCTATTTAACCCCAATAGTGCTTAGGATGAAATTAGACATCCCATGAGCTGTGTGAAGACGACCAAGAACGGACTCGTATAGGTGCATAATAGCTGTCAATAGAGTCACAGAGATGCCAATATCTTTGAGCCGCTGGAGTAGGGCTTCCCTCGGGATAGAGTCAAAAGCTTTCTGAAAATCTACGAAACAATAGTAGACTTTCGAAGAGCGGTGTTGTGCCTCCTCCATCACGATGTGAAGGGTAAAGATGTGGTCAATGGTCTGATGAGCCGGCCGAAAACCTGCATGTCCTCTAGCCCCGAGATGTCTCTGCTCAAGATCACTAGAGAGCTTCCTATGAATAACCGTAGCATACAACTTCGAGAACGTGTAACCCACCATGATTGTTATGTAGTTATTGGGATTTGAGCTGGAACCTGATTTATGAATCAGATGGATGATGTGGTGTGACCATGCCGGTGGAAAGCCTTCACGAACTACATGGTTGAAGAGGTCAACCAAGTAACTAACCAAAGTACTGATACCGTGCTTAAAGAAATCTGCATGGTAGCCTTCCTCATCGGTTTCTTTGCTACTGTTCATCACCCAAATGGTCTCTCGAATATCCTTGTCTGAGAATAGGTGATGTTATCACGCAGTTTGTACTTGGAAGTAAAGGAAAGGTAAAAGAAGACAAACTAACGTAATGGGAGACGATCCTATCATTATCACCTCAATAGGATATCTCTTTCTATTTAGGGTGGTAGGCCCAGGGGAGACGTCCCCGGTGACTTGGGGTTTTGAGAAGGCAAAGGGTAAAGGCTAAGGTAAAGGTTTCCCTCTCACAAGTCACCACCGATCAGAAAGTTCGGCTAAACAACCAATAAAAGATAATAGTAACCATAAATGTACCTGCTCTGAACAAAGCAACATGAAACTATATTTGCAAGGTAACTTGCTGGTTAGTACTTCATATAATGGAGACTTTATCAAATAAAGCAATTGACTAATATATTGATGAAGCAAATCAAAGATGTATAGTAGCAATAAATCCAAAACGTCACTTCACAATAAATGCTTTAAAGAAGCTTCAAAATGAACAAGAATGATTTATCATCAATGTCACAATACCAACATTCATTAGAAGCAAGGACTACTATGCATTAGCCAACCTTTCAATTGCTTGAAGAAACATTAATTGTTGCAAGGTATGACTACAACTCAAATGGATAATAGCAGCAATAGGGTTAGCAAGTCAATCTAAGCTAGGGTTAGAGTGTGTTAGTAGTTGTTCAAAGGTTTTGGATGTTTGTAAGTTGTGATCAAAACACTCAAGCAAGAAGTCTTAGACCAACGCAATCATAGGGCAAATGGAGTCAAAGATAGCGACAAAAATTGAAGGAACCAGATGATAATAGTAGAGCCAAAGATAAGAGGAGTTGGATGGTTGAAGTGTTGGTAAGCCAAGGCTTCAACCATCAAACCCTAGGGGAAAACGACTTACTAAGGTGTAGGCAACCCTAGGCCTTAGCACATTTTCCTCCTTCTTTAGCTCAATAACAAAGTAAAATCGGCTAGAATGAAGAACAAATGGTAGGGTGTTGCAATGGCAAGGCCCTAGCAATGTCTTCAACAAGTAAAACGGCTCCTTGGCATATAATCTAGTAGGTAAATAACAATTAAAACTAGGACACAAACATGTGCTTATTTCCTAGTGTTTACTCCAGCAATTTCATTAACAAAATGCAAGTAAAACAGTATAACCATTCAAGTAAGGGAAGGATTGCAAAAATGGTAGGGTGTTGCAATGGCAAGGCCCTAGCAATGTCTTCAACAAGTAAAATGGCTCCTTAGCATAATCTAGTAGGTAAATAGCAATTAAAACTAGGACACAAACATGTGCTTATTTCCTAGTGTTTACTCCAACAATTTCATTAACAAAATGCAAGTAAAACACTATAACCATTCAAGTAAGGGAAGGATTGCAAAAATGCACTTACATTCACCAAGTATTTATTTAGCCAAACCTTAGTTGTAAACCATCCACCAAGAAAAATGCCAAAGATCACCAAAAAGAAGCCTCCTTCAATAAGTGCGCCATAATTTCAGCCAAAACCCTAATGAGGGCCGCAAATTTCAGACCTCACCAAGTGGTGAATGAAAGATCATGAGAAAATGAGAGATTAAACCCTCAATTTATACCATACCAATGACCTTAATTTAATTTTAGGTCACAAAAAGGCCAACAAGGCCAAATTTACACAAAAATATTGTTTTACATTAAAATGTCATAATTAAAACCCTAAATCAAGCAAAATGACGACGTCATGCCCTTTTAGGGTGACGTTAGGCTCTTTTAGGGCAACGTTGGCCTCTTGGGGAAAAATGTTAGGCCTCCTTGGGCCTCAGGAACCTGCCACACGTGCCACTTGGCACATAACTGCCTCCCAAAACCTCCACAAGTATTGGATGATGTCATGGGTGTCCTAGGTGACGTCATGGGCCTTCCAAGGCCAACGTCCTGGTGGAAAAGGCACAAACCCCCTTGGGTATGGGTCTGTCAAGCTGCCTTTGGTGGAACGTCCTCCTCTTCTCCGGTGCAAACCCTCTGATCTGTCTCTACCCCCTGCTGGGGTCTTAACATCCATCTGATGGGATTTCAGCCCCATGGAGGTCGGAACTGATCATCTACCCATGGGAGCGGATGATGGCTTCTCATGAATCCCCCGAGTGGCAACTCAAAACCTATGGGCACAAGCTTACTAGGGCATCTTGTCATTCCCCCTAGATATGGTCAAGTAGATAGGTATAAGATCCAAGCACCCGTTAGAAACAAAAAGAATTGAATGCACATATTCAAAGGTTTTGAGGATCAAAGTGACACATACCATGATACCCGGACTCATTACGTCATGGAGCACGATCCACTTCTGTTATAGGACCAGGCCGGGGTGATGGATGTTGCTGCTGCTGACAAAATGGAGGCGCTGAAGAATGAAAGATGGGCCCTCCAGGGCCATGCTCAAGTCGATCTTGCTCTCGGTACTCCTTGTCTAAGACCTGTGGGTCTCGAGACATAATCTCCTTAGTTATCCCTAAACTGGGGATAACATCTGTCTCCAACTCGGTGACATGTGCTCACCGTAGAGCGCATGAGAACCTCAACATCTCCTGGCACAACCTGTAACCTGCTTGATCTCAACATAAAGCTGTTAGCAGTCATTTGGGGTGGTGATATCACCCCCGGCTCATATAAAAAGAAAACACGCATATGTACAAATGTGAAAGAAAACTATTTTAGCATGAAATGCAAATGGTACATACAATGAATGCAAATGCCTACTTACCTGTCGGCTGAATGCTAGGTGTAGTCAAACGACCAGTGAAACCATCCTAGCAATGTCTCACAATACCTGCCTCTGTGCTTCATCATAAACCAAAACAGTGATAAGTTAAGCACAAAAATAACATGGGTTAGAGAATGCATCGTATCATTGGAAACCATAAAGTCTAACTCATGGAGGCGGGTGGGAGGGTTAAAATCATGCCAAGTCATTCTCTGAGGAAAGTGCTCAATCCACTTCAGGAAAGGATCACGAAAAGTCAAAGGTTCAGAAAATTGACTCATAAGGTCTGAAAGCTGGCTACCTAGGATGTCCTCATAATCTGAAACCCTGGAAGGGATTGACAAGGATCTAGAAGATGACTGACAAACTCTTAAGGGAAGGTTGAAAGGCTGAGATGACTGACTTTTTCTTGAGGTATTCAACCTACCCTTGAATTCTAGGGTTTGCCTTAGAGGAAACTCAATACAAAAGACAAATTTTCCAACTACACCTTTAATGATACAACAAGGTAAAGTAATCGGAGGTGGCTGGAGAAAGCCGTCACAAGAATCCTTCTTCAGGCAAACGTTGTTTTTCTCCTACCAAGATCTGAGCACAACGGTGGTTGATAATATTCTTCATGGAATAAATCCAAGTGCTCAGATGAGTATTCATCAAAATCCTCAAGGTATGATTGAAAAATATTAGTAAAATAAGGGACTAGGTCAACCTTGGGTGCTTGGAAAGTATTGGTAATTATATCATCTCTTTGTTGCCACTGGTCAAAATCAAGAGTAACCTGTTGTGATAAGTGTAAAGGCAACACTTGGAAATTACTCTCAATGTCGTAAATGGGGTTCATATCATAACCAACTACATCCCACTTACGTCTTCCAACATGTATGAACTCATCAATATCAACTATATCACTATCTGTATCATAACATGAAAGATTCAAAACATTCAAGGGCTCATCCATCTCCTCCTCATTTCCCAAATCACAAAGTAGAGAATCATCAAAATTTTGGAGAGGAGGGTAACTTACTGTGTTTGTTTCTTCTTGTGCAGGAGCTTTGAGGACTTGGGTGTCTTCAACATGCATCACTGTTTCATCCTCATGAGTTGCTCCTTCATCTTCAACTGTACAATAAGGAAGATCTACTTCGTTCGAGGATTCCATTTCTCCTTCACTCTCTGAATCATGGAACAAGGTATTATCAAAATCCTGAAAAGGAAAGCAACTAACCTCATTCTCTTCTTCTTGTGCAGGGGGAAAAGGCTCATGGATGGCTTCATCAGGAGGAGGGCATGTAGATACTTCATCATCTTGTTCTGGTTCCAGCTCCTCAACTATGTCTTCAACAATCCTTTGCTCTTCCCTATAGGGTTGGAAAACCTCATCAAGATCTTTTCCCTTAGCATTTTGTTGGTCAATAACTTGTTCCCCTTCTTCTTGGAAATCAACGGTAAAGGTTTCAAGGGAAACTAATCTTTCCAAGCTAAGGGTGACTGGGGTACCTTTAGGGTCATTGATTTTGGTACCTAGAAAGAAGGTGTGTTCTCCCTTGGACAAAGAAATATTTGCCTCGATTTACATGGCCATGTTATAAGCTTCGTAGAGTGTTTTTGGCCTCTTCTTACTTAGGAGAAACCCTAAATGCGTCAAGAGTCCATTGGTATAGGGATACACGAGATACTTATCTTCAGGACAATGACTGCTAGGAATCTGATATAGTAAATCTTTAAACCTAAATTGGAAATTCATGACAGTCTCATCCTCAGTTTGTTTTGCATACTCGAGTCTTTTTAGTAACGTCGGATATCTTCCAATTTCATACCCCACCTTTTGAGAAAGGTCTCTTCTAACTGGTCCATAGATGTGATGCTAGCAACAGGGAGATCATCATACCATTTCCTAGCATTTCCATGAAGAGTGGCGAAGAAAAGTTTCATTGCCAAATCTTCAGCATCATCACTGATAGGATGGAGTTGAAAGAAAGCCCAAAAATCACTCATGTGATAGTCGACTCTCTCCCCATCACTACCAGTGAATCTAGGGAGCCATTTCTCGTACTTCGGGGGCATTTGTCGAGGATATCCCGGGATTTTACTCATGTTTAGGGGTTTGAAATTTTCCAGGTCCCATTGAGAAGTCATAGTTGGCTTCGTCATCAGTGGAGTTGCCGACTAATTTTCTTGAAATTATCATAGAAATAAGGGAATCATCCTTAGTGGAGTCGCCAGGTAAGCTTGTAAGATAAAGATTCTTGAGGAAAGGCTTACCGAAAAAAGTGTCGTCTTTTAGGAGAATTGACTCAGTGTTCCCCGACAACGACGCCAAAATGTTATCGCGTAGTTTGTACTTGGAAGTAAAGGAAAGGTAAAAGAAGACAAACTGAGTAGGAGACTATACTACCACTGTCACCTCAATAGGATATCTCTTTCTATTTAGGGTGGTAGGCCCAGGGGAGACATCCTCGGTGACCTGGGGTTTTGAGAAGGCAAAGGGTAAAGGCTAAGGAAAGGTTTCCCTCTCACAAGTCACCATCGATCAGAAAGTCTAGCAAAACAACCAATAAAAGATAATAATAACCAGAAATCTACCTGCCCAGAACAAAGCAACATGAAACTATATTTGCAAGGTCACTTGTTGGTTAGTACTTCATATAATTGGAGACTTTCTCAGATAAAGCAATTGACTAATATATTGATGAAGCAAATCAAAGATGTATAGTAGCAATAATCACAAAACGTCACTTCACAATAAATGCTTTAAAGAAGCTTCAAAATGAACAAGAATGATTAATCATCAATGTCACAATACCAACATTCATTAGAAGCAAGGACTACTATGCATTAGCCAACCTTTCAATTGCTTGAAGAAACATTAATTGTTGCAAGGTATGACTACAACTCAAATGGATAATAGCAGCAATAGGGTTAGCAAGTCAATCTAAGCTAGGGTTAGAGTGTGTTAGTAGTTGTTCAAAGGTTTTGGATGTTTGTAAGTTGTGATCAAAACACTCAAGCAAGAAGTCTTAGACCAACGCAATCATAGGGCAAATGGAGTCAAAGATAGCGACAAAAATTGAAGGAACCAGATGATAATAGCAGAGCCAAAGACAAGAGGAGTTGGATGGTTGAAGTGTTGGTAAGCCAAGGCTTCAACCATCAAACCCGAGGGGAAAACGACTTACTAAGGTGTAGGCAACCCTAGGCCCTAACACATTTTCCTCCTTCTTTAGCTCAATAACAAAGTAAAATCGGCTAGAATGAAGAACAAATGGTAGGGTGTTGCAATGGCAAGGCCCTAGCAATATCTTCAACAAGTAAAATGGCTCCTTGGCATATAATCTAGTAGGTAAATAACAATTAAAACTAGGACACAAACATGTGCTTATTTCCTAGTGTTTACTCCAGCAATTTCATTAACAAAATGCAAGTAAAACACTATAACCATTCAAGTAAGGGAAGGATTGCAGAAATTCACTTACATTCACCAAGTATTTATTTAGCCAAACCCTAGTTGTAAACCATCCACCAAGAAAAATGCCAAAGATCACCAAAAAGAAGCCTCCTTCAACAAGTGCGCCACAAYTTCAGCCAAAACCCTAATGAGGGCCGCAAATTTCAGACCTCACCAAGTGGTGAGTGAAATATCATGAGAAAATGAGAGATTAAACCCTCAATTTATACCATACCAATGACCTTAATTTAATTTTAGGTCACAAAAAGGCTGACAAGGCCAAATTTACACAAAAATACTGTTTTACATTAAAATGTCATAATTAAAACCTTAAATCAAGCAAAATGATGACGTCATGCCCTTTTAGGTTAACGTTAGGCCCTTTTAGGGCAACGTTGGCCTCCTAGGGAAAAACGTTAGGCCTCCTTGGGCCTGAGGAACCTGCTACACGTGCCACTTGGCACATAACTGCCTCCCAAAACCTCCACAAGTACTGGATGACGTCATGGGTGTCCTAGGTGACGTCATGGGCCTTCCAAGGCCAACGTCCTGGTGGAAAAGGCACAACCCCCCTGGGTACGGGTCTGCCAAGCTGCCTCTGGTGGAACGTCCTCCTCTTCTCCGATGCAAACCGTCTGATCTGTCTCTGCCCCCTGCTGGGGTCTCAACATCCATCTGATGGGATTTCAGCCCCATGGAGGTTCGAACTGATCATCTCCCCATGTGTACTTGTCCATAAGGGTACCTGTCCATCTGGTATGGTCCTGAAACATCAATAGATACGCCTTCCATAGGCTCACAAGTCACATGGATCATAGCAATGTGAATCACATCTAATCATCAAGTTATTAAACATGTGCATAAAACCTCTTTTACCCGGACAAGTGCTCAAAGACATTATACTAATCTTCAAGCCAAGTTTGGAGGAAACGCTAGGACGTCCTATTGGGCTAATGCTCACTGGATGTGGGGTGTTTTCGGGAGAGATCAAATCCAAGCCATGTGAGTGGATGAAGTGGATAAGGGATGTCTGGGCAAGGGGTGCAGTAATAGCAGGGAAATGTATGGCTTACCTGAGGGTGCCTCTGTAGAAGGTGAGTTGCACTTGTCATGGATGCAAATATTTCCAAGCCCATTCATGCCTAGTTTCTTTATTTTATTGCTTTTGCTTCAAGAAGCTAGCTAGGGGACACTGCCTTGGCGTGGTGATCGGTGGTGGCAATGTTACCCACAAGCATTTCACAGAAATGAGAAGGCTGGCTTGTGATGAGACCCCCTTTCTCTTGGTTATGCCACCAAGAGCCACTACCCTGGCGTGGTGGCCAACTGCAAGTACTGTCATACCGCTAGATGCCCATGGACCTAATAGGTTGGCTCGTGATGAGACCCCCTATCCTCTAACCAAGTCTCGTTTTATTATTTTTATGGGTCCTGTTATCGCACAGTTTGTAGGAAAGGTTTAAGTAGCTTGAAGTCAAGACTCAAACTGGCGTAACAGGAGCTTCCCCACCCACTGTCACCTCGATGGGGTGGCTCTTTCTATTTAGGGTGGCTAATCCCAAGGGAGACGTCCCTAGTAATCTGGGGCGTTGAAGGAAAAGGGGCAAAGGTTTAAAGGCTCAAAGGCTAAGATAAGCTTTCCCTTCACAGATTACTGCCAAATGGATAGTCAAAGAGAAGAAATTCCACTGAATGGCATCTATTTGCGAGACAAGGCAAATAAAACTAAAAATGTGCTGCAGTGATTAGTACTTCAAAATATCAATGACTATCTTTAATACATATGAGCAA
>JASDQU010815514.1:14583-25811 GCA_032191745.1 Picea mariana
AATAGCTGTGGATTCCTATCCTGTTATTCTTGTAAACAGCCAGGTAATTTCGCGAAAAGGATTTTTAAATGAACTAACCTACATGCTTGTAATATCTTCAGGAGCTAGATCCGGGTTTTCCAAAAAAAGGGGCAAGAGGTCCAATCCGTTATTATTCTTTGCTAGGAACTGTTTGCAATCTTCTCCTTTGAACGTCAATGTTGGCTCGGGCAATTTCATCATCTACCGAAAGACCTAAGGTGAAAAAGAAACAGTCGTGCAGTGGAATAATTATTTTCTCTGCAATAAATTTATCGGCGCACCAAGAGACCAGGTCCTTACAGTAAAAAACCTTAGGGACACAGCCTGCATGAGCAATCTCGGAGGTCCAAATTACTTGGTTCTCTGTGGCAGAGGTTGAGTAGTAAGAAAATCCCCTGGACCAATGGAAGTTCTGGTCATGACGGTCGAAGATGTTCACTGTATCTCCACATAACTAGTGCGGAACTGATGCCATAGGTTTATGAGAGGGTTTCTTTGTTGCAGATGATGGTTTAAATGAACAGTCACAACGAATAATGTAACTTTTTGCTAAATATTGGTTAAATGCTTATGAATGGGAAAGCTCCTCGAGCCTTTCGCTGATTAATGGCAATCGGTATTGGTGGTTCATGATGAACTGTTAGGAGTAAAGTTTATTTATTGCATATTTAGAAATGCGAAGGTGGCGGTTACGGTGAAGAGAAATTAAGGAATGGAGGTTTCTTGAACGTGTGAAGGCCACATGGTGTGAAAGGGATTTCATGATTTTGAAATGCACACTCAGAAGGGACAATATAATATCCCCGCAAATTTTGGTTTAATGCGCATGAATACAAGATTTCCTCGGCTCTTTTGCCCATCAATGACAATATATACGATTTCTGCATGATGGCCTGTTAGAATTAAATGCCAATGATTCCATATTTAGAAACAAGATATGTCTATATATAAAAAAACTTTATATTTTATTTTATTGTAGAGAAGTGTGAAGGTGAGGGAGACGGCGAAGAGCAAGGAAAGAATGGAAAGTTTTGAAAAGCGGTTGGACGTGATTCAAAAAAGGGTTACGGGGATAGTCAGGAAGAGATCATGAAGGGGGAATTCAACGACCGGTTTGTATATTTGTGTAATTTCGGCAAAATGGCTAAGTATGGAATATGGAAATTGCTAATTGCATGCATAGAAATAATATCTTATATATAATTGCCAACTGCTAATTCCAAAAGGATGCCGGCACAGGAAACAATGACTACGAACTGAAAATTTCTTAAACCTAGCAAAGGGACGATTCCCTAAAGAAATTTGAACAAATGGTGAAGTATGGAAAGTAGACAGATGGGATTCAAAACGGGTTGACAATAGTTCCAGTAAATATGCGAGGAAGCGGTGGTTAAATTGTATTTCTCGAAAGTTTTCAGTGAAAAAAATGTGCATCACAGAAAAGGGCATGATAGGTGGACCGTAATATGGAAAAGGGTAAAATGTCATGTTTCAGAATTTTTGAGTGAAAAATGTGTAAAACATAAGAGATCATGAAAAGGGCATGATAGGTTGACCGTAATATGGAAAAGGGCATGATCTAAGAACGGTTGCAAATTTGTATATCTGTCAATTTGTATATAGCAGAGCTACGAATGTTGTTTGGAGGTCCTGGAAAAGTAGAGGTGCAATGTTGATGTAGCCAGCGGGGTCCTCCTATCACTTTCTATATGGCAGAACTCTAGCTGGCAGTTGTGGGATAGGGAACAATAGAGGGTCAATTTAAAGAAAGGGGAAGTGGTGGTTGGAAACGTGTGAATTGGGAAAATAGAAAGGCGGAAGACATTTTTTGTAAGTGAGAATTGGTTTCAAAGAAGCCCCATTGTTGCAAAATCATGATCTATTAGTTATCAGGAAATGCGTTGTTGAAGATTACATTTTATAGCAATGTGGGCGTGCAGTTATCTTCTTGATACATTATTCCATGACTGTAACATACCAACTGAAGTAGTGAACTTTGTTTTGTACTAATTAGAATTAAAACTTAATAATTGCATCTCTAGAAAGAAGAAGAACGATTTTGCTAGAACATTTTACATTGGTATTAGTAAACAGAAGATCGAAGAAGTACAAGAGCACCAAAGTATGCCAATTAGAATATGCGTGAAAACCAGAAAAGTGGCAGATACGAAGAGTCCAAGGCCAAAATTTCATAATAGCAAATCCATTTAAAAAAATAAGAAAAGTATTGAGAACTGTACATCTATGCTTATAAATTGGATCCAGTTCTTTGGTTGAAAACATTGAAGTTATCTGCGACAGACACAGGCACGGGTTCCGCAGTATGCAAGATCCTTGGAGTTTTCTCCTCGATTAATCATCCTCTGCTGAAATTGATATTTTTCAGAAGCTTTGCTTGAGGAAGAAGACGAAAATGGTTACAGGGCAAGTGGAATAGCCCTTAGTTGAAACTAGCTCTTCATAGTTGAAAAAAATTTAGTAGTACAACTTGCACGTGCAATTACAAAGGCCCAAATTAGTCCATTCTGGGAAGAAGGAGATGACTAGTAGGAAAATGCATTGCAACAGCAAAAGTTTTTCACTTGATACCCAAAAATGTTAAACAATATTTTTTTGGCTCGAAATATATCTCTGGAAGCATCAACATATGATTGCTTTATAGTAAAACTCTTCTGCCTAGAACGGACTAATTTGGAACTCTGGAATTCCTACTTTGGTGGTGCAAAGTGGTTATTGCGTTCACTGTCCATTTTTTTTTTCTAAAACTCCTTTTGGTGTTGTCATGAATGCGATCATCGAGCCAGGAAGGTCCATTCGTTATGGTTGATTTCAATTTGGGCCCAGGAGTGGGAATATTTTTTGCATTGCCATCATCCATTGTCGTATCATCGTCCATCAGATCATCTTCTTCTGGCTTGGAATTCATGGCATAAAGTTCTGCGACAGGCATGATTGCAAGTGGGCAGGTTCTCTGAGCAACCAAGGTTGGCATCAAATTTTTTGGCTTGAAATATATCTCTTGGTGTACCAAGGGACCATCTCGTTTTTTCTCATGGCCGGAGAGAGATTAATAGTAAGAATGTGCCTTGGAATAGTGGAACCTGTGGCCATTATGTCCCAATGTGTTGATTGTGTGTGGAGAGAACTGCCACCACAAGTTATTAAGAATTTACGTTTGCTCGAGACAATGTTTCAAATGAAAATCGGGGAGGGATAATATAAACCTCCGCAAAGTCTGGTTTAATGCGTATCAATGGAATATCTCCTTGAGCCTTTCATTGATCAATGACAATTTTCAGGGTTCGTGTGGAATGAGTTGTGACCATCACAGCTCACTAATTGCACAATTAGAGAAAAGTGCGAAGGTGGCAGTGACGGCGAAAAGACATTAAGAATTGGAAATTTCTTAAAAGCACCAACCCGTCGGTGGAAAAAAGAAATATTACGTTGCCTTTGAAATTAATACTTGGAAAGGATAACATGTTTGTGCGAAAATCTTAGTTTAATTCGTACTAATGACAAATCTTCTCTGAAATTTTAGACATTAATGACAATTGTAACGGTTGTTGCAGGATGGCTACTAGCATTAAAGCTTAATTATTGCATATGGAAAGCGGCCAGGCGGGTTACAAAAGAAAAACGAAATAATATATACCCAGGAGACGTGAAGGCCCGATGGTTCTCTACCTGGCGAACGGGTTCTCGGCCTGGCAGGCTGAAAATTGAGCCTCTATTGTTCTGTGTCATAAAAATAGCACCTACGCTTCCGCGAGATACAAAATGATAGGTGGAATTGCGGGTTGGTTGGTTAAACATGTACTTTTATAAAGTATGGACATCAGATTGTATAGAACATATCCAAATCCGTGATTCCATACTTGGGCACTTTTTGTTTCGTGCTTTTGCGGCCTGGTAGGTTGAAAATTGAGTATCTATTGTTTCGTGCTCTACAAATAACACCCACAGTTCCGCGATATACAAATTGACAACGGCAGTTGCGGAGATGAGTTTTTGATGCAGTAGCATCGCTCCAGGCTAGCTACGCGCCATCCAGCCAACACATCAAGGCACGCATTCAATGGAAGGAGAGAGGCGCAACCCTCTCGTTTTTCAAATTTTGAAAATGTGTTAAATGTTTGTAAGGCTAGTAGAGCCAAGTCGTGCCTTTGAGCATGTTGTAGTTAGAGTTGCCTTAATGGTTTACATGTTGATGGGGATCTAGACCCGATTCGGATTAGATGTCCCATTCAATGTAATTCATTGTAATTAATGAGAGTTGGTGAGGATGGAGGGAAGCTCTCGAGGAGCCCCCTTTTGTGAAAAGA
Source organism: Picea mariana (assembly GCA_032191745.1). NCBI lineage: Eukaryota > Viridiplantae > Streptophyta > Pinopsida > Pinales > Pinaceae > Picea > Picea mariana. Next base: position 18,930 of record JASDQU010815514.1, read on the forward strand.
ACCTCTTTGTATCTAAGATTAGTTAGTCGGTGGAGAGACAGAGAAGAATAGAGAGAAAATAGAGAGAAGAGAGGAAGTCGTGACTCTGTTGCAGTCTGAGCTCGAAGACATTGTAATCAGGCATTGTTGATTAATACAAACAAAGCAGTTTTTCCTACATGTTGTTGTTCACATGTTTATGATTTCATGAATGAATGTCTTTATGTGTTGATGATATGCTGTAGATGTATGTTAGGTATACATTTTTAGGGATAGATAGATTTTTCTATCTGTGAGCTCTCTGATTTCGAGTTTTGGTTATTTGAGGCTTCATGCAAGAGGTTGCATGACAGAATACTGCGGGTTCTGCAAGCCAGTGCAAGGAGTGCACTTCTAAATTTTGCGGAGTTCAGACATAGACATGCCAAGAGGGCGCACCAGAGGAAGTCATCGACTCAAGGAGGAAACATCAAGGTTGCTGAACACCTTGAAGGAGAAACTATGCAGAGGAGAGCACATAGAGGAGAAGTAGAATTGCTGAAAATTCTGTAAAGGCTCTGCCAGGAGGGCATTAAGCAAATGCACAGGATGCATTGAGCCAGTGCATAGAGTGCACTTCTGAATTCTGTGGAATTTGGACAGAGACGTGCCAGGAGGATGCACCAGAGGAAGTATTAGACCTAGGGAAAAACCTCAAGGTTGTTGAATACCTTGGAGGTGAGACTGTGCAGAGGAAGGCACAAAGATAACATAACGTCTGAGGTTCTGTAGAGCTCTGCCAAGAGGGCATCGAACGAGTGCAGTAGTGCACAGGAGGAACTTTGTTTCGAGCTCGGGGAAGACAGAGTGTATGAAGTTCTACAAAACTCTGCCAGGAGGGCATTGAGCAGTTGCATAGAGTGCACCAAGAAGAACTCTCTTTCAGGCTCTGAGAAGAAGAGAAGTGTCATAGGAGGAGGACACCAGGTTTCCCTTTGAGGACACAGAAAGGCGAGTCCCCTAGAGACTCAGGTAAATAAAGCTCAGAACGGATAGCATGGTTGTGTACAGGGACCCTGCAAGGAGTTCAAAGGTCGAGAAACCTTTTGAGGTTTCACAGTTGAACAAATCTCAGGAGGGATAGCGTTCCTAGAATGCAGGTGATATCTAAGGGAATTGAGCTCGCAGAGGAAGCAAAGGTTGAGGCCTTTGAAACTTCAGAAAATCTTCCAAGGGAAAGGAAGAAGACCATGCTCAAGGAGGGAGCACAACTGTCAATAGATCAGCTGGAGAGATGATATCTGGACTGTTGAGTTTCATGTCCAGAAAATAGGAGGAGAGAACACAGAAGATTAGATCTGGGTCGTCAGATCTAACACAAAGGACCGATAGCCGTCAGATCCTGAAAGAACTCATATTTTGGGAATTCGGGGATTGGGATGACAAGAGATTTTGGAGTCACTGCATCGCGAACTTCTAGTTCGTGAAATCCAAAAAATATCAGGAGCCATTGATTCCCTTTTGGAGCGGGGTTTGGCATTTCAGCATCTCGGAATTCGGCATTTCGACAATTCCGATGACAAGGAGCTGGGGCACTTTGCATTGAAAACCCCGAAGTCGCGAAACGCGACGCGCTCTTGGAGCAAGGTGTGTTCACGAAGGAAGCAACCACATGGACCGAGGTTTGGTCAGGGGTTAACTGTCGTGGAGCCCATTTCGGCATTTTGGCATTTTGGAGTTCATGGTTTGGAGCAGCAAGTGATTTTGGAATCACTGCATCGTGAACTCTCGGTTCACATAACTCCGAAAGGATCTGGACCATTTGATCCAACTCATCGAGAGTCGTTGGATCTCGTGTGCGAATTCCCATATCAGAATTCAGGGTTGGAGTGACGAGTGATTTTGGAGTCACTGCGTCGTGAACTCCTGGTTCACGAAATCCCAAAAAGATCTGAGCCATTTCAATAATTCGAGGATTCGGATACCGAGGATTCGGAAGACAGAGAACAGGAGGAACGCTTGCATCGCGATTTCCCGAATCGTGAAAGCCGGTAGCGCTTTGTTGTGGACTGTCATTTCATCATATCAGGACCCGAGTGTTCGAGAGGCCAGGAGTCGGGAGACGTGGAGTCTCGACTCGCGATATCGCGAAATCCCAAAAGAATTCGGAGGAATAGAGCCCCTTTTCGGCATTTCGGCATTTCAGGGTTCGGAAGGTAAAGGAGGTAGTGATTTGGGTCGTTGCATTTCAAACTCCCGGTTACCAAAATCCCGATACAACCAGAATGTTGTGGTTGCATGGAGGTGAAGCTCGTTCCTAATGCTTGTTCACACAGGTGGGGTTTCCGAAGGATCTGTGGATCAGATTCGTGGGGTTCTAGTGGGGGCCCGAAAGAACTATTTCAATTCGGTGGATTCAGAGAAGAATGATCCTTTGTGGATCTCGGCCCAAGGGAAAAAAAAGGGTCTGCGCCATCAAGTGGTATCAGAGCCACTTTCTGTCTATAGACTGCAGGTAGAGGGAGGTAGAGTAGATAAAGAAAATACTCTGATACACACCATAAAGTGGTATCAGAGTGGGAATTCGCTTGTATCCTACAGGGGAAAGGAAGATGGGGATACTCTCAGGCGTAGAGTGATCCATAAGTTTTCTAGGTGGGCAGACAGAGGATGAAGATGGCTACTGAATGCCATGGGCGTGGTCACAGGGAAGACCGCAAGCAGAAAAAAAATCCAGAGATGGATCTGGAACTCACTGATATAAGGGCGAGAATGGAGGAGCTTGCACTCTAGGTGTAACAGAATGCAAAGACACATTGGGTGTATGAATGGCCTTTGCAGAGGAAAGCAAAGTGGCTAGTAAAGAAATTGTTGGCTAGAAGACAACAAAGGCTGTTGAGTAGGTGGCTGAAGTATGTGAAAAGCCTCAGGATCACAGAGGAGATGGTTTGTGCTTGTGAACTAGAAGCTGGGAGAAATCTCAGAAATGATGGAGAGGAGAGATCGAGCAAAGATCTCATAGACTGCCAGGTGGGCAGAGATGGAGTTTCAAATTGTTAGGTGGGCAATAGAAAGAGATGAAGTGAAGGTCTCGTATACTGCCAGGAGGGCGGTGCTGAAGGTTCAATTTGCCAGGAGGGCACTGAGATGGGATCGACTGATCTCATAGACTACCAGGTGGGTAGAGGAAGAGGAGAAACTCCGTATTTCTAGGTGGGCAAGGGAGAGAAGATGAGGCCATGCGAGAGTCTCACGAACTCAGAGGTGAGTTCATATCAGCGAGGAGAGTTGATAGAGGAATATTAGAAGAGCATTCTGATGATTGGGGGAATAGAGGTATTCCTACCACATCACCCAGCTGAGGCAAAAAATTGTGTTGCCGATGTAGCAACAGCAGAAGGACAACCAATTATGACTATCAAAGAAGAAGAAGAACCGGAGAAGACATCAGAACCTGACCCAGCTAAGGAAGAAGAGCATTCAGTAGAAATGCTTGAAATTTTCAGTCAAGAGGCTGAACATGGGATAACTACAGCACTTGAAGCTATAGCAGAAGAAGAGCATGCATATAAGATGCTCACTCCATGGGAGATGGAGTTGGAAATGCTGGAGGATTGGTTGAACCATCCATAGCTAGTAGATGACTGCCACGAGGAGACAGTCATGCGGATGATAGCAGAAGAGCATTCCGAGGAATTGCCCAAAAATTTTAGCCAGGGCGTTGAATAGGGTAAACAGATGACGACTACAACGCTGAGGTCTACAGCAGAAGGTGAATCAGAATTCCAGTCTGAGGAGCAACTGGAGGAAGATGGAGATGCACCAGCAGGAGAACTGGCATAAGCAAAGCTGTCAGAAGAGGAAGTTGAGAAGAGACTCAGTGATAAGACCGCAGAGTTGAATTTTGCAGCAGGGTGGCAAGTTGAGGCCACAAAGGAAGAAGATGGCATGGGAGATCTAGTTGATCTACCCATTTGCAGGGAAGAAGTGCAGTGGAGTAGGCTACAAAAGGAGAGCCAACCCAGGGAGCAGCTGGACGAGATAATTGAGGTGATCAGAAGGATGATGATTAGATCAACAGAAGCGGTCAGCAAAGGGAAGCTGAGCAGAGGAGAACCTGCCATAGCAACAGGGCAACAACAACAACACCAACAAGGAAATGGATCACGACAACTCCAAAGAACTGTTTGGGATCCAGGTGGATTTCGATAGCCATGCTAGGAAGCTCATGAGCAGGAGCTCATGATTTTTTCACAGCAGAGGAGTATGATGCAGGAGCATTGCTCCAGGCCAGCTACGTGCCATCCAGCCAACACATCAAGGCACACATTCAATGGAAGGAGAGAGGCGCAACCCTCTCGTTTTTCAAATTTTGAAAATGTATTAAATGTTTGTAAGGCTGGTAGAGCCAAGCCGTCCCTTTGAGGATGTCGTAGTTAGAGTCGCCTTAATTGATGACATGTTGATGGGGATCTAGACTCGATTCGGATTGGATGGCCCATTCAATGTAATTCATTGTAATTAATGAGAGTTGGTGAGGATGGAGGGAAGCGCTCGAGGATCTCCCTTTTGTAAAAAGAACCTCTTTGTATCTACACTTCCGCGATATACAAATTTACAAGCGGGCTTCTGGACATAGTCTCTATATAAAGTATGGAATGAGATTTTATACAACATATGAAGATTCCTCATTCCATACTTACACAGTTTTTGGATCCTGGATTTGCGGCCTAGTAGGCCGAAAATAGAGTCTCTATTGTTCTGTCTCCTACAAATAGCACCCAGATTTATGCGATATACAAATTGACGATGGGAGTTGCGGAGATGAGTCTCTATATAAAGTATCGACATGAGATTTTATAGAGCATATGTGGATCCCTGTTTCCATATTTAGGCAGTTTTTTGATCGCGGGTTTGCAGTATGGTGGGTCGAAAAAAGAGTCTTTATTGTTCCCTGTCCTACAAATAGCACCAAGATTTCCGCGACATACAAATTGACATGAGTCGCCATGGGATGCTTGGCTGAACATTTCATTTGTTTTGTTCTAGAACATATGTGCATTCCTCATTCCATACTTGGGCACTTTTTTGGATCGCGAGTTCACGAGCGGGCGTGCTAAAAATTAAGTATCTATTGTTCCGTATCCTACAAATAACACCCACACTTTCGCGATATACAAATTAACACACGGACTTGTGGACATAATCTGTATATAAAATATGGAATGAGATTTTACAGAGCATATGCAGATCACTAATTGCATATTTAGGCAGTTTTTGGAGCACGCGTTGGCGGCCTGGCGCACTGAAAACAGTCTATTGTTTCGTCGCCTACAAATAGCATCCAGACTTCAACGATATACAAATTGACAGATAGACTCGGGTTGCTTCGCTGAACATTGGACTTTTATTGTCCCATTGCGGTCCCGTATCAATTTCATAGTTAGCGATTTTTTTTTTTATCGGGGGCTCTGGAGTTGTCCACGGCATATAAATTGACACGAGTCGCTACGGACTGCTTGGTTGAACATTACATTTGTGTTGTTCGAGAAGATATGCGGATCCCTCATTCCATACTAGGGCACTTTTTGGATCACGGGTTCACGCCCTAGTAGGCTGAAAATTAAGTATCTGTTATTTTATATGCTACAAATAGCACCTACACTTCCGCGATATACAGATTGACACGCGGACCCTGGGACAAAGTTTGTATATAAAGTATGGAATGAGATTTTATACAGCATATGTGAATCACTAATCGCATACTAATTGACAGGTGGACTTGGGCTGCTTCGCTGAACATTGGACTTTTATTGTGCCGTTGCGATCTCGTATCAATTTCATAGTTAGCGATTTTTTTTTGATCGGGGGCTCTGGGGCTAGTGGGATGGAAATTGGGCCTCTATTGTTCCACACTGTACAAATACATTGTTCTACAACATATGCGGACCTACGGGTTGCTTGACTGAAATTTGCATTTGTATTGTTGTAGAACATATGCAGAGTCCTCATTCCATACTTGGGCACTTTTTGGATTGCGAGTTGGCGACCTTACGGGCTGAAAATTTAGTATCTATTGTTCTGTGTTCTACATTTCTCACCTTATCTTGACTTGACTATTAAATACTTGCCACATTTAATTTCCAAATAACAATAAAGGCTCTACAATATAGTTGAAAAGTCATATAGTGTTTATGGATTCTGCGTGTTTCTGGATTTCTCACCTTATCTTGACTTGACTATTAAATACTTGCCACATTTAATTTCCAAATAACAATAAAGGCTCTACAATATAGTTGAAAAGTCATGTAGTGTTTATGGATTTCGCACCTTATCTTTAGTTCACTTTGATTTCGTACCGAAGACGAAACTGGGTGTTTCTGGATTTCTCACCTTATCTTGACTTCACTTTGATTTCGTACCGAAGACAAAACGGACCTACCATCTAGCTGCCTTGATCTTCAAAGCCGTGAACGACCATAAATACTAAAAAGAGAGTCCACAATATTATTGAAAAGTCACGTTCGATTTATGGATTTTAAAAACTCAAAATTAAATGTGAAAGTTTAGATAAAAATTAGAAGTTTTTTTTTTTTTTTGGAATTTTTGCTGAATATATTTAGAGTATTTTTCTATAATTAATGGATAGTAAAGGACTAAAAAGTTGATTTACAGATTTTAATAAAAAATAGTCGAACCCTAACTTTTCCAGTTTATCATACATACATCTTAACCCTATAATATCGTTCTTTTTATATCGTTCTTTCGTGGGAGAGGGAGGATGTGAAAGTTGTAAATAACTTAACCCTAAAGCAAGAAAGTGAAAATTTCTCAAACTTATGATGTGAAAGTTGTAAATAACTTTTTTTTAGACTTATAAATATATTATTTTTGTTTTATTTGTGAACAGCGCGTCCGAACAGT
>JASDQU010815515.1:4494-30106 GCA_032191745.1 Picea mariana
GTTGGTGAACCTTTTTCATTATCATTTAAACAGGGTCATTTTATATGCTGACACTTATGTTATTTGTTATGTTCCATTGGGATGTTAGCTATATATATGAAGTAGATGTTGTGACCTCCTTAATAAATTGCTATCCTATTTCCTTTGTCACTTGTTTATTGATAGTTGTCATATCTCGTAAAGCCCCCTTTAACCTTGACATTTAAATTTTATTAGGTTGAATTCCATTTTAATTTTTGATGTATGTGTCAATTCGATTGATCGTACCTAACATTATAATGTCGTTTTTAATGCTTTACTATGGGAACTTAACGAAGGTTCTATCTTGGTAGTTCGTTATCTTGCGTTGGTCATAGAATATCAGAGGTTGTAAACGTAGAATCTCGGTCCGGATAGGGATACAATAAAGGGTGGTGAAATTTATATAAAAGTGATTTAATTCTTATTGAAATAAATAATGCAGGGTGCAATGATTGACTTACGTACCTTAAATTAATCCGAGATGGTCATGTAGGAGGGTCGTTCTTTAATGATGTTGAGCTTGAGCGTTGTTGTCAGAGTCCTTGTTGCGCGCCTTCCGTAAGGGGTGCATTGTTCTTCTTAATTATGATATACTTGATTGTGGCCAGTTGGTTGCTTGGTCTGTTGTGTCGGGTGGGTTGTAGACACCTCCATGTTCCTCAGAACAGTCGCCATCCCTGAGACCTTAAATGGTTAAAGACGATGGTAAATCGGGCTTGAGCGTTGCTTATGTGTCGTGGAGGTCCTAACCTTGCATGGTAGGACGGGTGGGAAGTCAGTCGTATTGAGCAGTCAGTTCTACCTTGTTGTTAAATGTTGCGTCGCACACCTTTGCCTATGGTCTTAGTTGTTTGCAGATACTCGTCGTATGCTTTGTCTTCTTGCAATAAACACCGCGGTCGCGTCTTGTTAGATGTCAAGGGGCAACACCGAGTCAAGTGTGTTGATACTTCTACACGCGCGCACACACCGTAAACACACGAAAAAAATAAAAATAAAAAAAATTTGCACCTGTTACTAGAAGGGTTGTCGTAACGAGGCGGTTCGTTACAGATATTCCCTTGGCCATGCACCTATTTATCTTTCCGTTGACAGATGTCGAAGAGAATCTCAATGTAACAACCCTCCCGTTCATCACGACATCGACCTCTCAAACAAGTGCATTTTTTTTTTTTTGCACGTGCGTGTGTACAAGAGAATGAATACATGATACTCTGCATAGCAATGAAACGATGAACATATCGCATGCAATAGTGACAACAACATGAAGACCCAAGACGCACTTCAATCATCAGGAAGCAATGAACAACGATCAACCGACAAATAATAAGACTGACTACCCACCCGTCCTATCCTGCAAGGTTAGGACCTCCAAGACACATAAGCAATGCTCAAGCCCAAGTTCCCATCGATTTTAACCATTTAAGGTCTCAGGGTTGGCGACTGTTCTGAGGAACATGGAGGTGTCTACATCCCGCCTGACACAAGCAGACCAAGCAAAAATGTGTACACCCATGTATAATAGCAATAAAACGAGCAACAACTCAATATGTCTAAAATGCAGAGTATCATTAAGGTACGATCTAATTTAGTCTTAAACAGAATTTAATGCGTAGTTCTAAATTCCAAGGGACAATAGAGTATCATCTAAATTAACATTTAACAAACATTACTAAGCAAGTCTAATGTTCGACGACATTTAATAAAGATATAAGTAATCATTAATCAAATCTATCTAGTCTGTCAATTATAAACTAGTCATTCGTTAAAAACTTGCAATATCTTTAATTAGAACTAAATGAGGCATGTTCTCAATACCTGCAAGGATGACAAGGCAGGTTAGAAAAGCAGAGATAGTACTTAGCTTAAAAGAAATCACATTTGGTAGTACCACATTTTGTCCTTCTACACATTCCACATCACCCTTTATTATTTACATTTGATTATTTTATTGTTTCTAGATTACATACAATCCACGTTCAATAACTACTAGTATGAATAGACATTGGACTTTTACCCAGTTTTTAAAGTAATTTCATTGTTTTTCCAAATCAATCCTTTATCAAGTTGTGGAAGGGGTTACATACTATCATTCACTTATTTATTGGGCTACACCACAAGGTATTATGCATGATCAAAGAATTGACAACATTAATTACAAATCTAACCTTTAACAAGGAGTTCTTTATTACTAGATACTTTTACAAATTGTGTACAAATGTAAATACTATATATCATGATTTAACTAAAGTTGAGTAGTTGATAATCTACACATAAGCACAAGAATTTCATGAGCATCTCCTCTATAATAATAATTTATTATTAGTTGTATAAATTACATATTAATCCCTACAATTAACTATACTAAATGCAGATGTCATCATCATAAATAATTACTTAACCACCACATGTTTACTCTGGAAAAAAAAAAAACTTAATGTAAAAAGGTGCAATTCGCAGGCTCCCAATGATACAGGGTCTTGGTTATTAWGTTACAACTGTACATTTTTCCGATAACAATACTATAGATAAGGAACTAACTTGCATGTTGATCAACTGTATATCAAGAGGCTTGCCTAAAATCATAAGAATACAATCATATTAAGACAACCAAGGGATAATGGTTGTGTCCAGGGAACCAAGATAAAAAGGTCATTAACGAAGAAGGTTAACGTTGCACAGTCAATGACAGAAATAATATGCTAAATCTACGTTGTGCCATAGAAACTGCCATCATAATTACAACGTCCATGATTCAGCGATGCCAACCGTCGTTAAGGTAAGGCCGATCTATGCTCTCTTAGTTTAGAAATTTCTGGCAAGGTGTGAGGGTTTACTGCCAAAACTAATTAATAATTAATAAATTTCGCAAACACACTCCCATCCCAACAACTCACGACCTCACTCTCTGGATATGGTTAATTCACATTTACAGTATTAATTGGGACACAGACTTAGCAGGAGAACTCAGGCACAAGTGTAAGGATAGTCATAGGTAAAGTAAGAAATAAAAAAAAAGGGGCGGTAACCAATCACAAAACGAAATTTCCAGAACGAATTTGCAGCAACCATTACAAAATGAAATTGCCAGAACACATTTCCAGAGCGAATTTGCAACAACCATTACAAAACAAATTTTCCAGAACGAATTTGCAATAACCATTACAAAACGAATTTGCCAAAACACATTGCCGGAACGAATTTGCAGTAACCATTACAAAACAATTTGCCAGAACAAATTTACAGTAACAATTTACAACGAAATTGCCGAAAGGAGTGTTTCAGCAACACAATGACAAGGGAAATTGCCAGAACATATTTATAGTAACAATTTACAAACGAAATTGCCGAAATGAGTGTTTCAGGAACACAATGACAAGGCAAATTTCCAAAACAAGTTTTTCAGCAGGACATTACACAGTAAAATTTTACAGCAATGATAAAAAAACAAAAAAATTTCCAGAGAAATGAGGAAGACGCAAGGCTAGAATTTACAGCGACCACATAATTCATTTGCTAAATGAAATCATGGTTTCGGCTACATTATATAAAATTAAACAACTTAGCAAATTGTTAAATGAATTCAGGAGTTTCAGCAAGGTGTTTTATAAAATATACCATTTAACATCAGTTTACCTTTCCAATAAGCAAGCAGATCCAAGCATAGGTCCTAATACCATCTACCAACAGAAATGAAGAGCGTACCGTTTCCTGATCGCCCGCCTCGAATGACATCTGTGCGCTCTGTGCCACTCCCAGTCGTCGACCGTCGAGACCTCACCGATACCTCCCAGCCAATTGCTATGGGTACTCTGCTTCCTCCTTAGCTCCCTGAGCCGCAAAGAGGTCACACACTATCCAGATGATACGTCTAGCTCCTAGCTCGCCTCACAAGGCCGAGCTACCACTCCTCTCTGAGCTGGAAAATCCCAACTCCCACAAGTAAATCAGTCAAGTCACTAATCTGGTAGCATAACGTTATGCTAACAACCCATTTCTTTTCTTCCTCCTCCTTCCTCTCTTTTATAGAGTTTTAGAACTTCCAATCTTTCCCTAAATCTCATTTAATTTAAGTTTTAAATAAAAAGTCTTCTAAAATTCTCCTTCGTACAAGTGTCATTCATCCCCCACATTCCTCCAATAGTTAATTTCTTTAATTTATTAAATTGTCTTATTTCCCTCACCCACCTAGAGTTACTCCTAAATTTACTCCTAGGTGTCCATAGATTCCCTTACAGGTTTTAAAAGCTTTCCCTAAAAAGAAATTGCTAAATCAGTTCAAAATTATAAGTTTCTTAAATGTCGATTCTTTCCTAAGTTGGTTTCCCGCTTTTTACCATGAGTTTCCCTCTTTTACTTTGATTATTAATTTAGTACCTTTTTTTAAACTATCAAAAGTTAAAACAATTAATTTCTTCTTTACGTTTTTTTCACGGATTTTATTTAATTTCTTACTCCCTTCATTTTACCCAAAAAAATTATGAAGACCAAATTTATTGCTTAAGTGGTTTTTTTTTTTTTTTAACTTTATTATTTTTTTTTTATAAAGATATTTTCTTAAGGGTAGACAAAATTCTAACCCTAACAAAGTTTTAGACTTAGAACTTAGATTCTGAACTGGGTGGCATTTTAATTAGGGAAATTCTTTTAAAATTTCTTAATGAGATATTTGTCTTAGGGCCATCTAGGTTCGTTCCTTTAACATCAGCAACACGACGTGCCCTTCAGGACGCACTACGTGCTCCAAGGGTGCCACTTGCCTTTTTTGTTTCTTTTGCGTGACGTGCCCTTCAGGATGCACCACGTGATCCAAGGGTGCCACTCGCCTCTTGACTGATTGGTAGACATCAATAACCCCTAGAGTCAACACTCCACTAGGTGAACTTGTGGGAGACTAAGGGATTCTAAGGAATAAGGCCCCCGCCTTATTTCGTGCCCCTTAGAATCATCGCGAGCGACTGTCGCAGTCTGCCCTCGCGGCATCGTGGGTCCTCTCGAACTAGGTAATTGTTAACCTACAGTTCGATCCACGACGAGAGTGCTAGTAGGCTGTGGCAGGGATTTTGTCCACACCTCTCCCTCAACCTCTCTGGTAGTCATGTGTGGCCCCTTTACTCCATATGTGAGTTTGGTCGGAAAACTTTTGTCAGCCTTCATCATCAACAAATCATGTCAGAACATATCCACATCATATCATCTAATCAGATGTACTAATATCACAGTGAAACAATCAAACCCTAATAGCACACTCCCTGACTCGATCCGGAGCCCAAGGGGTTCCATCAATGCCTCTACATCCTCAAGGTCCAAAACCCTGCACACTCAGTAAAACCCAGTCAATATCACATGTCTATGTCAATGCAGTAAAACATCATGTAATCTACCATAACGCATCATAATCAAGGAAAAATGTTTTAATATCATAATAGTCTAGATCACTTGCGAGAAAGTGTCCTCAAAGAATAAATTTTCTCAGTGTTCCATAGCAGGATGTTACACTCAAGATGATCCTCTACCAGATGATAGGCAGAGTGCGAGCTCTCTTCTCCCTTGTCCATGCCTTTGTCTTCTGCTACAGTTGAATCCTTCCCTGCACCTGTCAAGTGTCGGCTTGGAGGGATTTCCTCCTCCACAATACATCTCCCGTCCCCACAGTAAGGCTCGCCCGCCCTAATAACTGAGGGGGCGAGAAGGATGGTGGCAGTGGGGAGGCGCAACTCTAAGGGTGGCACTGTCACATTCACCGTGCTCGAGCTTGGATGAAAAAATGGAGGTGCACCTCCTCTTTGACAATGGTGAGGCTTGGATGCAAAGGCATAGGAGGTGCCTCTTCCTTCACAATGCTCACACGATAATTCGAAGGAAACGGTTGAGAGTACACCGAGGAGGAAGGGGTCTCCATTTTTGGAGTGAACAAGGTTGTCTGAGTCTGAAATGAGGAGGAAAGGATCTCCATTTTAGGAGTGCTCAAGGTCATTTGAGTACTCCTAGTGGTGCTATGGGAACGACTGAAATGAGCAATTAGAGCTCATTGAGAGGCGATGAGTCTAGTGGCCCGAGTGAGGGAATTCATTTTTCTCGTGCCCCACCTGGGCTTCCCATGCTCTTAGGGCATGATGGGAGGAACATGGGGGTGGAGGGGGTGAGAGGGGGTGATGGAGGGGTGCTGGTGGAAAAATGAGGCCAGGAGGACACACAGGGTGCAAGCAATGAAGCCTGAAATTTCTTGAGGGCCAAAGAGATCCGTGTGGTGAGCATGCCAAGTGAAAAAAAAGAAGAAATGCATATCAGGGCTGTCTTTAACTCTGTGAGGATCCAGAGATTCCTCTCTCATCGCCATTGAAGGCCGATGGGACTACTGCAAGTGACTGGTATTGGAAGCCTAGCTGGATCACTCATCTGAGAGCTCCGCCAAGCGCACTGAATTAACTCTCTACATGGTGTATGCCATGGGAAGTTATTACGGTGGGGTGATGGCCTAGGATAATAACTCCCCTTGCCAGTCCAAGCCATCTATCCCCCTTCTTGTTCCAAGGGGCACCCCATCCGAATTTATATTATAACATTGTTATAATATAACATTGTTATATTGTAACATTGTTATATTATAACATTGTTATAATATAACAATGTTATATTATAACATTGTTATATAGTTACATATTTATTTTCAAAAATAAAAAATAAAAAATTTCTAGCTTAGGTAATATATATATATATATATATATTTTTTAAATAATTTTGTCCACAGAATTTTTCATTTTTTTTCTAGTTTTTCTTTGTTTTTCACCATTTTGTTAAGTTTTTTTTAATTTTTTTTTAAATTTGGGTTTTGAATATATTTTTTTAAATGTGTTTTTGTCTTCATTAAAAACAAATATATTTGTGAAGATTTTTTCCTTTTTCTTTATTTTTTTTTTAATGTAAATTTAAGAAGAAAAAAAAGAGTTAGTAAATAAATTTTCAAGTGACTATTTAAGATCCAATTTTGGGTTTTTTATTTGTGTAGGGATTTCCGGTCAAGGCCATAGTTTCAATTAGGTCGTAATTAGCTGCAATTTTAACATTTAGGAATTTTTTTTTTCTTTAGGTAGCGTCACATTTTTTTTAGCTATTGATTTTGAGGTTTTTCTAGCAAACTATTTTATGTTTCAAGGCCATGCTTGAAAAAAGTTGTAATTTTGACCTGATTAGAAAACTTGGTGCTATAGGTAGCCCCACTTTTTTATTTTGAGGTTGATTTTAAAGTTTTTTTGAGCAACCATTTGATCCTTTAAGCCCATGCTTGAAAAAAGTTGTAATTTTGACCCAATTACAAATATGGTGCTACCGGTAGCACCACCTTTTTAGGGGCTGATTTTAAATTTTTTTTGATCAACTATTTGATCATTTAAGCCCATGCTTGAAAAAAGTTGTAATTTTGACCCGATTACAAAAAATGGTGCTACTGGTAGCACCACTTTTTGATTTTGGGGTTGGTTTTCATGTATTTTATGAAAAAATATGGGTTTTAAGGGATAGAGTTATTGTTTTGAGGTCACCATTCTCATTAAGTTGGTAACTATGTTAGGAATTACTCCATTGCTAATGAGCATCCATAGTCCTAGTGGATATATTTACATGTCCCCGTGATTAGTTGAATTTTCATTCATAATCATTTACCAATAAATATTTCTTTATCATTCACTTGATGGGGGAAAAGATGCCCCTTTGCAAGTAGGTGGGTATGATATTTGTTTTTAGTGATAAGTTTATCAATTGACCATGCTTGATAAATAATAATATCCACTTAATTTATTTATCCCTAAATGTTCGACTTGTCACCTTTCGTTATGATTCATTGATTTTATCATGAGCGGATGGAACATTGGTCATATCCAATCATAACAATATTTCTAATCATACCAATATTCATTGCAAGGTATCCAATCAGAGAAATAATACTATCAAGGCGTGCAATCATATCGGTAATCGTGATCATAGCAAGGTCTCTAACACATATATACATCGTCAATAATAATATGAAACCAATCAATGGAAAGGTGTCCAATATAGGTGCATACATATCATTAAATATCTCTTTAATAGGGAATCCACATATGTATTCATCATATACAGGTGATCATATATATATGCATCATATGAGGTTCAATTCACATGCATGTCAAGTTGAGTTGGCATGGCATGCAGTGCGAAGTCACCTAGGCAAGTTGGAGTTCGAGGTCAACATGCTAAATTTGTTCAAGTCAAAGTTTCAAATTTAGTTCAGTTTAGTTATAACTAAATCAGTGCTTCACTTCTAATTATAGATTAAAGAGCTAAGTTAAGTTGTGGATACATGCAAGGCCTTGGGATATTTTAATCCACTCTTCTCCTCCTTTAAGTAAGCAATCGATCCTCATTCTAAATAACTATGTATAGGTTTCATATGAGTGAGAGCAGGCAGTAAAGTACTAGGGTGTATATCAATACACTTACTGGGTGCATATAAATCCACAATAGAGGCGCATGTTAGTCTAGGACAACAGTTGTATCAGTATGAGATATGAGCATAAATATCAGTCTAAGACAGAGGTGAATAAATAGGTGTAAAAATAGGTGTAACAAGTACAATGTGCATAAGCCATATACCAAGTGTAACAACAGATGTAATAGCAACATGCATCATCCATATAACAGGTGTAACAACATTTTTAACAACAACTTGTAACATCCAGATAAGGCACATATATCATACCTGTAACCACAATGAATATCAATCATAAAGAGGTTGTTGTGACAATCTATCGAAGGTGCCTACAACAGAGTTTTAATCTGCAAGAATTCAGTCTGGGTTGAGTCATTGGAAATCTATTTAAGAGAAGAGTTTCATGGTGAAAATGTTGTAAGTCATCAATCATTATCATTGCAATAAATGAATATTTGTTTGTTGGGATTTTTCTCCCTGTATAGGGTTTCACCAGGGTACTTGTGGTGTTAATATCCATGCATCATGAATATAGTTAGAAGTAAATTCATATTTAAAACAATAGTAAGCACTGAAGTGCTTATTTATCACAAAGTGGCACTGACATGTTGCTGTTGAAGATAGCTTCTAGAGAACTAGTGAGGGTGCATATCCGATTTTTTAATGGAATATGATAATAAAGTTTTGATAAACATTTATGGGTTGGTGTAGTAACCATGTTTTCTCAAGACTACATGAATCTATTCAAAAGAGTTCATTGTGAGAGTATAGTGTATGATTTATTAAAAAATATTTTGGTGAGAAAGCCAACTACATTACTTGCAATGTAGGGTAAGTGTGAGAGAGCAAGTTGACTTGTTTGTTGGAAATGTATTGTGAGTGAGAGAGAACCAATTGTGTTGCTTACAATGTATGGCATTGGCAAGAGCTATTGTTGTCATCTAGTGTTAATACCACTAGCTAGAGTGTGCATATAAATTTAGCTTCGTTATACCATTGATCTATGGGTGTATTGGTTCCTTGTGGGTGTAGTGTATAAAGAGTGTGTATGTTTCCCATACCTTTATTAGGTTAATTTTTGTGACCCACAACCATTTCTCATCTTCCCATAACTGAGTTGTATTTCCAAGTGCCTAAGAGGCATGACATCAAGTTCCACACTATTGTTGTAGTTGAGCTTGTTGATGTTACTATATTTAAGGTTGTTGTAGTTGATAATGTTGATCCAATTGATGGTGATATGCTCGAGGTTGTTTCCATGGAGTTTTTTAAGTTATGGCCACTTGATAATATAATGTTATGGTTGAGTCTATATTGGCATATAGCATTGATGAGATTATGTTGCTTGTATTGTAGGATTTTGGAGATACCATTGAAATGAAGGATGTTGTTGTGACTTGTGTTGTTCATATGCATGTTGCTTCTACTAATTTGTTTTAGAGCTAACCAACTAGGTTTATACCATAAAATTTCAAAACCTTGTCCAAGGAAATTTCAAAACCGAAATTTTCAAAACCTTGTCCAAGGAAGACAGGGACCAAAAAGGGTTCATGGAGTCAGAAAAGGGAATGATGGGGGGGAGGGCATGTGACTCTCGTGGTTAGTATTATGAGGGGGGAATTAACAAGCCCAAAGAAAACCTTAGATTTTTCCTTCTTAACTTAATAACAATAATATACCAAGCAATATTTTGGGCCCATATGAAATATTTCCTTCCCGCAATTGTAACTTAGGTTTATATTTTTGTAATGTAATCTAGGATTCTTTATTGTTAACATATATATTTTCATATCCATGGAATGTTTCCCCACTACCTATGAGCACCCATAGCCCTGACGGAATCACCCCAACACCATTGGAATTACTGCATTGCTAATGAGGATCCATAGTCCTCGTGGATATATTTACATTTCCCCGTGATTAGTTGAATTTTCATTCCTAATAATTTACCAATAAATATTTCTTTATCATACACTTGATGGGGAGAACATGACTCTTTTCAAGTAGGTGTGTATGATGCTTTTTTTTGTTGATAATTTTTTCAATTGACCATGCCTGAGTGATAATAATATCCCCTTAAGTTATTTATCCCTAAATGTTCGACTTGTCACCTTTCATTATGGTTCATTGATTTTATCATGAGTGGATGGAACATTGATCATTTCCAATCATAACACTTAATTATAACAAGATTTATAATCATACCATTAATCATGGAAAGGTATCCAATCATAGAAATAATAATAACAAGGTATGCAATCATATCAGTAATCACGATCATAGCAAGGTATCTACCACATATATACATCTTCAATAATAAAATGAAATCAATCAATGGCAATGTGTCCAACACAAGTGTATACATATCATTAAATATCTCTTTAATAAGGATTCCACATATGTATGCATCATATGAGGTTGAATCATATATATGCATCATATGAGAGTCAATTGGCATGCATGACATGTATGCATGTCAAGTGGCATGAAAGATTAAACAAGTGTCATGCATGCATAGCAATTGTCATGCATGGGATGCATGCATATAATGCATGAGAGGAATACATGTACAGTTATAGGATGAGTTGGCATGACATGCAGTGCCAAGTCACCTAGGTGAGTTGTAGTTCCAAGTCAACATGCTAAATATATTCAATTCGAAGTTCCAAATTTAGTTTAGTTCAGTTCTAACTCAGTCACTTCTTCAGTTATAATTCAGGATTAAAGAGTTAAGTTTAGATGTGGATACATGTAGGGCATTGGGTTATTTTAAGCCACTCTTCTCCTCCTTTAAGTAAGAAGTCGACCCTCATTATAAATAACTATATACAGGTTGCATATGAGTGAGAGGAGGTAGGTGAATATCAGTCCAGAACTAGGGTGCATATCAGTACACTTACATGGTGCATATCATTCAACAATAGAGGCACATATTAGTTCATGAAAACAATTATAATTTTCCGATATATGAGCATAAATATCATTCCAAGACATAGGAGAATAAATGGGTGTAACAATAGCTATAAAAGTACTGTGCATCAGCCATATATTAGGTGTAACAACAACGGTAATAGTAGCGTGCATCAGCCATATAATAGGTGTAACAACAACGTGTAACAACCATATAAGGTGCATATATAAGACTTGTAAGAACATTGAATATCATTCATAAAGAGGTTGTTGTGACAATATATCAAAGGCACCTACAACAGAGTTTTAATCATCAAAAATTCAGTCTGGGTTAAGTCATTGGCAAGCTCTTTAAGAGTAGAGTTTCATGGTGGAAATGGTGTAAGTGGTCAATCATTATCTTTGCAATAAAGGAAGATTTGTTTGATGGGAGTTTTTTCCCTATATAGGATTTCCCCAGGGTAATTTTGGTGTTAATGTGCATTTTGGTTATTCTCTATGGTGTACATTGTTCAATGTTGGTTATGCATCATAAATATAAGTTAAAAGTACAGTCATATTTAAAAGTGTAGTAAGCACTGAAATGATTATCTCTCACAAAGTGGCACTGACATGTTACAGTTAAAGATGGATTATGGAGAAATATTGAGTGAGAATATCCTATTTGTTAATGGAAGATGATAATAAAGTTTTGATAAACATCTATTGGTTGGTGTAGTAACCATGCTTTCTCAAGACTACATGAATCTATTTAGACAAGTTCATTGTGAGAGTATAATGTACAATTTAATAAAAGATATTCCCGTGAGAGAGCCAACTACATTGCTTGCAATGTATGGTGAGAGATAGAGAGAGAGATGAATTCTTTGTTGGTAATGTGTTGTGAGTGAGAGAGAACCAATTGTGTTGCTTACAATGTATGGCATTGGCAAGAGCTATTGTTGTGCACTAGTGTTAATACCACTAGCTAGAGTGTGCATATCAATTTAGCTTCCTTATACAACTTATCTATGGGTGTAGTGGTTCCTCATGATTGTAGTGGCTAAAGAGTGTGCATTTTTCCCATACCTTGAATAGGTTAATGGTTGCGACCCATAACCATTTCTCAGTTTCCCATAACTGAGTTGTATTTCCAAGTGCCTAAGAAGCATGGCATCTTGTTCCACACTATTGTTGTAGTTGAGCTTGTCGATGTTACTGTAGTTAAGGTTGTTGTATTTTAGAATGTTGATTCAATTGATGGTGATATGATCAAGGTTGTTTCCATGGAGTTTCTTGACTTAGGGACACTTGATAATAAAATGTTATGGTTGAGTCTATATTGGCATTGCACATTGTTGATATTATGTTGCTTGTATCGTAGGTTTTTGGAGATATTGTTGAAATGAAGGATGTTGTTGTGACTTGTGTTGTTAATATGCATGATGGTTATACTACTTTGCTATAGAACTGAACAATAGGGTTTTTACCCCAAAATTTCAAAACCTTGTCCAAGGAAATGTCCAAGGAAATTTCAAAAATGAAAAATTTCAAAACCTTGTCTAAGGAATATGGGGGCCAAAAAGGGTTCACAGATTCATAAAAGGGGACGATGGGGGAGAAGGCCTATGACTCTCTCAGTTAGTATTATGAGGGGGGCATTAAAAGGACCGAAGAAAACGTTAGACTGTTCGTTTTTAACTTAATAAAAATAATATACCAAGGAATATCTATGTTTTTCCTTATTCCAAAACAACTTCTGGTATACTAAGATACATTAAATTCATTTAAACTAAAAAAAAAAAAAACTAAATGCAATCATGTGGCACTAATTTTGGCATATCAATTTTATGTAGTTCTCTCCTCTCTCCTCCTCTGTTTCTCCATCCAATAAGGGAACTCTCATAGGTTAGTCTCCTCTATGCTCGGACAATAAGGGCACTCTCACATGTTAGTCTCCTATGTGCTCGGCCAACAAGGGCACTCTCACATTCAGCCACTCTGCATTGGGTTATTCTCTAGATGGATTTCTCATTCTTTGAGGAGTTGGGGACTCTCACATCTGGTCAGTACTATATGCGTTGATGACCTAGAGATCCATTGTCACTAGTTAAACCTATCCTGGAATGAGAACAAGCTTGAAGCCAAAATATCTCGTCAAAAGAAAACAAAATGTGAAATTTGAATTCATGGTAGCTCTATGTTTCTGAAACCCAAGAAAAAAATAAATAATCACCATCACTAATAAAAAAATCGCATTTGATCAAATTTTCTTTGTATTTCCAAGACATCGTTGTTTTCTTTGTAGAAACCACTAGAGCGCATTTCAACATTGGCCCCATTCACATTAATCATTCTATAGGCTTATTGTTTGATTTTTGAATTGATTGTGTGAGTCATGTTTGAGTCCAACAACCCTCCCAGAACGTCAATGCATGCATCTAGTCTAACCATGTCAAATTTTAGTCCATATAAGCATAAATTGGAAAAATTTTAACATTGGCCCCATTCACATTAATTATTCTATAGGCTTGTTGTTTGATTGTCGAATTTTTTGTGTGAGTCATGTTTGAGTCTGAAAACCCTCCCATACCGTCATTGTATGCGTCTAGTCTAACCATGTCAAATTTCATTCCATATAAGAAAAAATAAACAAACCAAATACATTGATATAATGGGAAATAACTATAAAAATGTCGGTAAATATATTTTCTTTTTATCTTTTAAACTAAAGGATAAATAGATTTCAATTTGCGTAAGATCAAGAAATTCATACCAATAATGATGTGTTGTTTTAATCATCTTACTGACCCCTTCCCATGATAACCTACCATATTATTCTTCACATCATTCTATCCAATACTCCATCCAATCAATATTGTTTGCAATGTATAAATGTAGAGCATCGCACTCTCGGCCAACTATATGAAAAAATAACAATTGAATATCAATAATTAGATATCATTAGCAAATTTTAATATAGTTGATGGAATAAAAATAAATGAATGAGTATGATAATATAAAATTGAAAAATTAAATGTATAATATATTAAATCTAAAACATCTAATTACCTTTCATGGTCTTCATTCTACCTTTCCCCGATATGACCTCCCCTTCAAATTTTTTGATGGAGTCGAGATTCCAAATTCGACRCACATTCAAATTTTCTGCTAATTTAGGAAGATATTGACTAATATACACCATGAATTGATATACCATATATCCCTACACCGTAGAACCCTCAGGATGTGCTCTTTGGCACTTGAACAGTTGTTGGAAACATGGAATTATGGGAATATAATGAAGAACTTTGCGAGGCACCTTTTTTGTTTCTTGATCTGTTTGATATCTACTTTTTTTATTATATTCATGATAAAATGAGGCTAGATATATTCATTAATATCTAGCCTCATTACTACCTATTCTTTCATCCTTGATTTCTAGAGCTTTGACCCCCATTGGTAAAGAACTAGACTACTAGTTATAAATCAAGTATCGACCCAATGGGAGATACTTAGATCCGATCTAGGATCATTATATGTTCACTCCATTTCTTGTTGTTCCTCATGTTGCAATAGTCTCCCTTTATATATGGGCTACAAGTTCTATTATATAGGGTATATATGCATTTATAGGAGATTCAATTCTCATGCTTATTTTCATCATTGGTTCAGTCCATCCGTGGAAAAAAGTAACATTGGAATGTTTCTCAGTTTATGAGTATTCGAGGGGGGAGGGGGAGGAGGGAAGTACAAAATGACATAAATCCAGTGATGGATCATATATATTTACCTTTACTCAATCAAACAATTTTGAATCCAGGTATGTTAACTACCCCAAACAATCCTTCAAACGAATTGGGAAAGACTCTTCAGTTTATGGATTATCTTTTACGGTACATGGTTCCATCGAATTTGCTTCATTAATAGGTTTTTGATTCGACTTTGATCGTTATGGACTGGTACCAAGATCCAGTCCTAAATGAGCTTACCTCATTTTAACGACGAGGACTGTGACCATGAACAAGTCCCCTTCTGTAGTGCTATTGATTTTACAAGCAAATGCCTGAACCAAACCAAAATATGTAGTTGTTGTGGGATCATGTGCTATCACAAAGGAATTCTTGGTATAGATTCTTATAGTACTGTTCACAGAGTAGATAAGTTAGTTCATGTTGATGTCTATTCTCCAGGTGGCCCACCAGAACCAAAGGCTATTATAGATGCTATAATGAAACTTCGTGAACGAAAAGAGAGATCAATGGATATATGAAGACGAAGCTCCAACAAGGAAAGAATACAATATTTCCCAATAGATCATAGGTTTCATCATGTTATATTCAATATTCATACTGGGAACTATGATAAAATGTTATTACATCAATATTTTGAACCTCAATTAGAATATACTTTTGAAATATCCTTTGAAACATTTATATCTAATTCAACCCTCCATTTCTATTGAATAATATATCCCATTTCAGTTCAGACAGAATGGGATGAATAAATTCTGACTAGTATCGGAGCCCCTTATCCCTTCAATTATTCCATATCCGAGAATATGGAAGAGGGGTGGATTAATGAATCAAAATATTTTACTGACACATCGATAATGATATATCCTTCACACGATACATGAGAACCAAAAGGAGGATTTGATTTATTTTATACTATATCTTATAATAGATTCTATTCCCACCGTAAAATCTTTCCCTCTGAGTTCTCAATCCTACTTTTTAATATGTATGGGAGTATCAGGATTCAATTGGAATGGAAATTTGAGGACAATATAAGCAAAGAAGAGGGAGAGAACATAATAGATTAATTCATTTATATATCTATTTTTATCGGGGTGTCTCTTTATGTACGTATACATATGTATATGTCAATATCCATGTATATGGATACATGGATATTGACATCTTGCCTGGAACCATATTTGAACTGGTGGCACATGGATTTTCATTGCTATGTTATACTAACTGAGTTATCCTAGATCTTCCCTATGGATCATCCTAGTACAAAGTTTTCACTTGTGTGAACTAAAAGTAAGGAAAAATTGAATTTTCCACTTTCGGTGAAAGATCTTCATTTTCCATATAAAATAATTTGAGTACTCGTATGGGTTATACTATTCTTTCTTCTTTCCAACACTATTTTTTAATTGAATAAGGAGTTTCTATGTCTCGTCATATGTTATGTCCCAAGAATAGCCTCAACAGGGAGTGACTTAGTAGTCTATTTATTCTCGTAGACTATAGTCAGGCACAAACAGGGAACAAGGGGAGAAATAATGGTTAATAAATGGCTAAACGATGAATTAAGCCAAAATTCATAGGAAAAGTCACTTAAGCCAAAGCCAATGGAGAAATAAAAGAAAAATTTGTTAAGGGGGGACTTAATTAATTAATCATTCTACTTAGGAGGAAAGGTGCATATCTTGAGTGATTTCAACGACAAATTAGATTTTGATTTTGAGTTGAGAACATGTTCTAGAGGAGGAAGTCGACCTCTTAGTTTTTTTGTGTAATTCTGGAGGAAGCCACCACCCAGATTGGTTTCGGTGTTGGAAGAAACACCATATCCTATAAAATATACCATAGAGGTATTTCACCATGCCATATCAGGAGTATACAGACCTAGTTCAGTTAGTGCACATTGCAACTAGTGAGGGAGCATGGGTTTGAGAGATAGTTTTGTGTAGTTGGTCGAGATCAAGTCAGATCGAGTCAGATCCTTCTGAACCAGTTGAGAGGGAAACAAGGTGATTTATTTGAGATATCATTTTTCTGATTCTGAAGGAGGAATCCACTAGGGCACAACAGTTTGTAATTTAGGGTGCAGCTTCCAAAGAAGCACATTCAAGGATCCAGAGAGTTCACTAGTCCAAAACCAAAGAAACCCTTCTGACCCAGTACAAAGAATATAAGAGAGCTCATTTTGAGCCATATATCACCATATTTTGATGGTGGAATCACTCAGGCACATTAAGTGTACAGGAGAGGGGCACAAACCCTTAGGGGGTCCCATCCGGGGTCCAGTTTCATCAGTAGTGGACCGATCTTTATACAATAGTTACTAGGAAGAGTTGTAAATATAGGGATCATATTTTGGGATAGTTTCCAGGAAGATCAGATGAGAATTACCAGCAGGGAGAACTATCCAGACATTTGCAGCAATTGTCGTGAGTATCTGAGATTGCATCCAGTCGATATGTTCATGCATGTTGTCAATTCTTCCCTATCTTTTATATACGAGTATTTCTTGTTGTTTTTCTTGTATTCTAGAGAGATCAACTCTTATGATATCTAGATGATGATTATTTCCTATATTTCCTACATGAACATTGTATTTTTGACCATTATCCATAATACATGTTATTGACTGGTGTTGGTTCCTTTATTTCATATGCATCATATATTTTTCTCAAACACTTAATTATATGACACACACATGTGGAAATCACCAAGCATGTTAAACAAGTAACCAAAATGCATCCAAAAACACCCAAAGTATCATATCAGTGAGCCGAGACAACAGTTTCATCAAAGTCTTTCTAGATCCATTGGACCATGGATATTCCATTATTGGGGATGTCGTTTAAAAATAATACTCCTTCTAAAAATTTTATGAGGGCTCACTAGTAAAATACCCAAAAACATAAAGGATTCTATGAACTACTCTTCTTACAGGAAAATGTCTCTCTATCATATCCGACCAAAAGAAAAACAAAAATTGCATTTTCATTACGGAATAATAGAGAAACAATCGTTGAATTGTGTTTGTATTTCTAGAACATCCAAAGGATCAACGGGACAGGTCCTATTGAAACTACTTGAAATGCATTCAAATAATATTATTTTTCAATTGGGTATGGCTCCCACTATTCTCGGTGCTAGACAATTAGTTAATCATGGACATATCTGGGTCAATGACCATATGGTATATATACCAAGTTACCCTTGCAAACCTCAAGATGTTATTACGCTAAGATATCAAAAAAGATTAAGAGCTATTATTAGAAAGAATCTAGATCTGTTCCACAGGGATAAATTGCCAAATCATTTTAATTTTCATTCATTACAATATAAAAGATTAATCAATCAAATAATAGATAGTAAATGGATCAGTTTGAAAATTAATGAATTGTTGGTTGTAGAGTATTATTCCCATCAAGATTGAATCGAGAATGAAATAAAAAGGAGGGGTTGGGTTGTTGGATATATGAAAATTATGTTCTCCTCCCTTCTTACTGATGCAGACCTCCCACCACCTCTTGGGGTTCGTGCAACATCTCGTTCTAAGGACTGTTCGAATTCAGGAGATGAATCATATCTCGAGGCCCTATTGAGGCCTCAAAACACTTATTCATAGGTCTGTTGCCTTTTTTCCCATGCAAAAATCAAAGTTGCGAGGGTCCTCATTCATCAACATAATCCTCCACATGATGTGTGTTGGATTTTGAGCTTTCCTCCATATGTCTTCTTTAAATGTTGATGGAGATGCTCCTGCATGATAATCCTTAGGACAAAAGATTCATGGACTCCTGTCCATGAGGTCTTGCATTGTTTTTCCATGCTTCTGGATATTAAATTAATCCATCCAATTGGCATACTCTTCTGGATGATATTTCCACTTAACCATATATTCAAAATAAATTTTCCTCTTGGTCTCCTTAGCAATCCTATAGTCTAGAATCTTCTCTATATGTATCTTCTTTGTTGTGGGAATCTGTTGCTTCCACTAAATCTCCTTCTAAACTTATGTTCCTCTTGTAACATCCATGTTGTAATGATACATGTCTTCTACATTGAATAATGGTGATATTCCAACATCCTCCGAAAATTCAATCTCATAAGCATTTGCAACAAACTTTTTGAGGATCTTACATGGTCCTATCTTCCTCATATCCAACTTTTTTTATTTTCCTTTTGGAAACATTTCCAATCTCATGTGTGCTAAGACTTGATCTCCCACTTCAAAATGAACCTCCCTTCTTTTCTGGTCTATTCATATTTTGTATTTTTGGCTGCTATCATGTAGCTATCTCTTGATATGATCATGCAAATTTTTCATCTCTACAAAACACTGGATTATATAAGCCATTACACATTCCAAATAGACTGTGGGATGCCATAAGCATGGCCTTTGTTCTCGGATTGTTGTGGGAGTGATTCAATCTTTGTAATTGTTGAAATATTTCCAAATATGGCACACCTCTTACTGTGTCATAAAATCAATGATGCTACTCATATAGAAAGTTTTTTTTTCATGGAGATCATGAGATTACATGGGTTAGCCAAAAGTATAGTCTCAAATAGAGATATCGAATTCGTGGGACACTTTTGGAGGAATTTCTGGAAACATTGGGGACAAATATATCCTTCAATTCAACATATCATCCTCATACAGATGGATATACTGAAGTGGTGAATCGAATTCTAGGGAATTTCTTGAGGAGTTTGGTCACTAATCATCACAACTAATGGGATCAAATTATGCCCCAAGAAGAGTTTGCATGTAATGACTCACCTAACAAAAGTACTGGTAAAATCCTATTTTGGATAGTGCATGGAATTCATCTAAGAGAAATATTGGAGTTGAGGAATTTGGGACAAGATGAGTTTTGAAGCGCAGGAGTGGAATTTCCTTTTTCATACTGGAAGATTCAACATCTTTACACAAATCTCTTCACATCAGATCTCATACCTAGCCAATGGTATGAAGAACTTAGCTGGGCATAAGTTTTATCGTGACCAAAGTGTCTAGCCAATCCTCCACTATGTTTTTCCTTCAATGATTTGTACCACATTGAACATTTAGGGATACATAACTGACTTCCTTTGAATAATAGTCCATATTGGATCAGATATTCCATCCACTAATTTTTTTCACTTAGAAATGGTTCTCACATACTTCATAAGCCTTTTTGAAATATGGATCTTCTCGATAGAACTCCTTAAGGTGTTCAAAACCTAAGGTCTCCACTTGAAATTTCTACAAAATTAAACATCTCCTACTCAAATCATATGCAAATTTGTTAGCAGTACCACTAATATGCTTGATAACAAAAGTAAAATTCTACATGAATTCTACCCATTTAGCATGTCTCTAATTCAACTTCTCTTTCCTGGTTATAAACTATAAATATTGGTTGTCTGAATACAAGACAAACTCCTTTGGGATAAGATAATGTCTCCATTTATTCAAGGCTTGAATCACAACATAAAAATCCTTATCATATGTGGAATACTTCTTCTTGGTGTCATTCATCTTCTCACTGAAATAAGTGATAGGCTTATTTTCTTGGCTTAAAATTGCGCCAATGGATACTCCACTTGAATCACATTTAACTTGAAATGTCTTACCAAAATATGGCAGAACGAAAATCAGTTGTTCTGTTATCTTCTCTTTCAATATTCTAAATCATTTTTCAACTTCCTCTATCCAATTAAAATATATGTTTTGTTTATTTATGGTGTCTAGTATGGTTTCACAATCACTGTTGAAATTCCTGGTGAATTTCTTGTAAAAAATCACCAACCCATGAAAACTTCTTACCTTGAACACATGTTTTGGAGAAGGCCGCTCTCTGATTTCCCTCACCTTCTCTATATCCATCTTCAACTCATTCAAAGAGATCAAAAACCCCATATATATAAATTATGTCTTCATGAAAGAACATGTTTATAGATTCACCATCTTTAAGTGCCTCAAATGTTCCTCTTTGGTCTTACTGAAAACTAGAATATCATCCAAATGCAAAATCATACCAATAAAATATTTAAGTACTTCATTCATCAACCTCATGAACGTACTTGGGGAATTTGTTAAGCCAAATGGAATAACTAACCACTCATACAATCCTTCATTCATTTTGAATGTTGTCTTCCATTCATCTCCATCTCCCATCCTTATCTAGTGATAGCCACTCTTCAAGTCTATCTTGGAAAAATAATTTTCTCCACTCAAGAAATTTGTCAAATCATCCATTCTGGGTAAAGGAAATCTATACCTGATGTTTATATTGTTGATGGATCTTGAATCTATGCACATTCTCCAATATCCATCCTTCTTTGGACTCAACACAGTTGGTACTATGCATGGGCTCAAACTCTCCCTAATCAAGCCTTTATCCAACAACTCTGGGAACTGATTCTTGACCTCTTCATTCTCTTGAGGTTTCAACATGTATGCTTCTTTATTTGGAAAAAAATTTCCTGGAATAAGTTCGATATGATGATTGATACTCCTGATGGGCGGTAAGGAGTGAGGTAACTCATCCACCACGATATCAACAAAATCATCGAACAATTGTTGGATTTCCACATGCAAATCATCCATAGAAGTGTTCGTAAGGATGACTCTTGGATTTCTCACAAAAAAAATTGCATTTCCCATTCTTTCTTGACTTCTTTCAAGAGTTCCTTCCCACTCATGAGAAGTATGCTAGGACTAGCTTCTTCCTTGCCTCCTTTGTCTTATATTGGAAACACCATATGCTTACACCCATTCTTCTCAAGGGTATAAGCATTGTTTATTCTGTCATGTATGACATTTATGTCACATTTACACGGTTTTCCCAACAGAAAATGACAAACGTCCATATGTATGACATCACACTGAATTCCATCTTTATAACGTCCTATTTTAAATTCAACTTTGCATTGTCTACTTACCATGACTTGATGTCCTTTCTGCAACCACAATACCTTATATGAATTCATATGTGCAGTTGTCTTGAGATTCAAATTTTTCACCATCTCTCTTGATAACAAATTATTAGTATTCCCACTGTGTATGATTACTTTGCATACATGGTCTTTGGTCTTACAAGAAGTTCTAAATAGACTATTCCTTTGGAAGGGTTCTCTTGCTTTTTTCTCTAGTTTTATGAAAACTTTCCTCATCATGAGGGATATTCCTTCTTCTACTACTTATGCCTCCCCATTCCTCTTTTGTGCTTCAAAAATGTGATCTTCTCCACCTCTTTTATTCTTCTCAAGACATTCCCAAGACATATGCCCTGTCTTTCCACAGACATAACACTTCACTTATCCTCCTTTGCCTCTTCCTCTTCCTCTGGGAAAAGAGTTTCCTCCACCAAAATTTCCTCCTCTAGAACTTGCTCCTATTTTTGTCTAGTTTTGATACTTCCTAGCTTCCACTCTGGGCTTCTAGAATTTCTCTCGAACAATTCCTCCACCTTTGTTTTGACTTTTTCTTCTATTTCTTTGACTTTGTCTTCTGGCCAACTTTTCCTCTTCCTTCAGGGCTACCTAATAAGAATCCTCCATAGTCTTCATTTTGATCATGTTGATATCATATTGAATCTTATATGTCATACCATTAATATACTTAGCAACCTTTTCTTCATCATTTTCCCTATGTCGTTCTCTTATGTTCAATTTTTAGAACTCTTCGATGTACTCCTTCACTGATAACCTTTTTTGTCTAAGTTTCTACAACTTCCTAAACATATTGACTTGATATTCCTTGGGTATGAATTTAGCTTTCAAATTAGCCACCATTTTATCCCAACTCTTAATATTCGACTTACCTTTGCATCTTTTGTCAGCTTGCAATTCATCCCATCATATCGCTTCATGTCCCTTCAATCTGGTCACAACATGCTTCAATTTCTTCTCCTCATCAATATCCTCATACTCAAAGTACTTATCCAGTCAAGAAGATCTTCAACATCTAAATTTTATTCATACATTGGGACTTCCACTTTTCCTCTAGCTCCCATTTTAACAACTCTCAATGATCTCTCTTCTGCATCTTGTTCTCTTTCAGCTTCGTCTACTTCAACTTCTTCACTCTCAACTTCACTGATGTCACCAGCATCAGGTGCTCTTATTTGTGTCATATCCATGGCATCCAATCTTGCATGAATTCTTCTCATCTCTTCTTCCATAGTTGGATTTGCTACAGGTCTATCTCTACATCTTCTCAGTGGCATGGTTCTAAGTTTTCTTTCAATCAAAGATTAATTCAGGCTCTGATACCACTTGATACAGGTGCCCCATCATCTCCTCGAGTCTCGACGACCTACTGATCTAAGGRMCATTCAAATTTGGGAGYTGAATCAACTCTCAGATCCCAGTTGAGCCATCCAAACACTTATTTATAAGTTTGTTACATTTTTTACCACATGAAAATCAAATTTCTGAGGGTCCTGATTCATCAAAAAAATCCTACGCGTGACTCYGGGACAAAACCCATGGGCCAAACTTCCATTTTTCCCCAATTTCAGTACTTCAGGATCCCGTGCTTCGGGAGCTCCAACAACAACACACGACGTTCCTCCTGAGTGTCAAATTCACGTATCTCCAAAAAATGGATGGGATCAACGGTCCACAACACCCCCTATAGTCTTACAGTTGGAAAGAACTTAATAATTTCATGCTTCAGAGGTTTTTGAAGAACCACACCAAATTCCCCAGGGTCCCAACATGAAAACTCACAAATTGTCACAATCGACGGTCCACGCGTCCTGGTGGATGGATGGCTCGAATATGTTCTAGGCTTTGAGACTTCGGGTGTCTTCATAGTAGAACCCCTTACAACTTCTGAACTCTGAACTAACAGAGGTCATATCTTTTCTCCACGCGTCCCTTTTTGACCAACGATCGATATTAACTATGACCTTTAGGCCTTCAAGAGTTCTCGACTCCAAATGATTTTTACCTCGATCCTTTTAGAGCTCCAAGCCTACAAACTACTAGATCTAGTGCCATGTTTTCTCCTCTGATAAACGATTAGGAATTGCTCTACGCTACTCCTCTATATCTGATAGTCATAAGAGATCTTGACCTTCCGCGACAGGATCTCTTCCACTCGACCATCAAATGGGATAAAACTATCCCTTCAAGGAAACTATGGCCACTATTTCTCCTAATTTTGATTGCTTGAAGTGATTCAATCCTCTAGCGCACTCCTTATGTCCTATGAACTTCTGAAAGGATTTATACTTAGAGTTTTTCAAAAAATCTCCCTACGCACTCCTTGTGTTTGTCTTCCTTGAGCCTTCCTCAACACTTCGAATAAGTGTTGGCCCAATGCACACCTTTCATGGGTCTTCTCACTTTCTATACTCTACTGAGTATATGTTCCCTCATTGAACTTTCTCCTGTAGAGCTTCACGCTATCTCATGTGAGCTCCTGATTCTAACATGACTCTGCCTTTGCACTCCTTGCGGCACTGTGCACTCCTTACACCACATTTTTAGAAGAGAAACAATTGAAACTTATGGAACATCAAAGGTTCACACACTTAATCATGAAATTCACACTCAGGCACATAAAACATAGAAAACAAAACTTAGCATAACATGTACTCAATGAACTCAGAGACAAACAACACCATACATTTGGAATCAAACCTCTCAGGTTATATTCATTCAGAGAATATGTACATGAATACTTACAACTCTCTGCTCCTTCTCCACAACTCTCAACAACAACAAGTAAAGTTCAACAACCTTAGTTCAATAATATTCAACAACCTTAACAATAAGATTCAACAACCTCATTTGGGCATAGATTACATATATTTATACATGGGGGGCTTCTCGAGCCTTCCCTCCAACCTACTCAAATGATATCCTACCACAATTAAGACATTCTCCTACTTATCCCTATTACAATAAATGACAATTATGCTCAGATATGAGATGATGCTCAGTATCTATACAATCCTATCTTTCATTAAATAAAATACAATCTCCTTGATTTTTTTACAATGATTCCAACCTCAAAACCTTAAAAGGTATTTAATTGCAATGCTTTCAAAAAATTTAAGCTCACACCCTCCTTGGGATCGGAACCAATTTGAAAAACGTGCACAGGATGTTGAGCTTTCCTCCATATGTCTTCTTTGAATACTAATGGTGATGCCCTTGAATCACTTACTGGATTAAATTTAGTAACTTCTCAAGTAGAGGATCAACATCATGAATATCATCCTATATGTCCTTATCCATTGGAGATAATGTGTCTTGGATCAATCTATGTATCTCATCTTCGTGATTTGTACCAATAACATTATCTTCATCCATATCATCATTAAGAACTCTCTGGCGGTCGACATTTTGGGGGCATTGTCTTTATATTTACAAACAATGTATTAAAATTAGTGTGTATAGAACATATATTAAAATGATAAAACATTTGACAAATACATGACATGATCACTATTACAAAGAATACATTATATATTGAATAATGTGT
>JASDQU010815516.1:14470-25301 GCA_032191745.1 Picea mariana
GAATTTATGGAAAGTAAACTTCCACCATAGCTAGTTTATCCGAAGAGCCTAATGAAGAAGAATTGTACATAAATAAAGTAGGTGTATATAACCCTAGGAGTTATGTAAAAAATCCTCCCTTCTATGTATCAACAAAAATAATGCATAAAATATCTCATTGTTGTTTAATTGATGGTGGGTCATGCCCTAATGTTATGTCAAATATTATCATGGAACAATTGGAACTTTCATGTACCAATGAAAAATAAAAGAGTATGTTGTCTTATAACAATCAACAACATGTTACAATTGGAGAAATTAAATATGTGACATTGGTCTTGTGTGCACATCCAAAAATAAGAACCACTTGCAACATTCAAGTCATAGACATGCCAGTTAGCAATTATTCTATCATTCTAGGGAGAGACTGACAAGCATTGATTGGTGGGTACATTTATTTAGATGGATCACACATGTCCCTCCATAAAAATGGAAATAAAATTATTGTTCTCATGGAAAGGCGTATCTCGCTATATATTGAAATTCTTCCACAACCTCATGTAAATTACGTTGAGGAAAACCTAGGTGTATATTCTATATTTTTGGAAGAAGATGATGATTCTATATTAATCTCTTTAGAACCTAAAGACAAAATGTGGGACATGCACTTTGATGGTTTCTGTTCAAATGAGGGTAATCGTGTAGGTATTATATTGTAATCTCCTGTAGGAAATATTCAAAAAAAATCTTACTGATTAGAATTTGTTTGCACCAATAATATTACGGAATTTGAAGCCTTGATATTGGGAATTAAAAATGATTTTAATATTGGTTGTTATCATCTTACTGTGTTTTAGGATTCTGAATTGATTTTGAATCTGTTTAGAGGAACTTATACTCCTTAAAACAAGTTAATGAAAAGATTTACACAAGCAATGTGGTATCTGATATCATTTTTTTTGTCTTTTAACATCACACACATCATGAGAGAATTGAATTTAGTGGATGATAGACTTGTTTTTTTTGTTGAAAATCCTTCAAGGAAATTGATGCCTCAAAGAACAGATTTTACATTCATGTCTTTATACCATCCACATTTTCTGAATAATGTAGAATATTGGCAATAATTTCCTAATGATGAAAGCGTTATGCTTTTTTGCAGAATGAGCCTCCTAAAAAAGGAAATTAAATATTTAGAAGACAATAAATTTCCTAAATGATTGACTCTCCTAGAGAGTTCATTATCCTCAAGTGATGTTGGTAATAAGAAAGATGTAGAAGAAGAGGAGTCAAAAAGAAATATTGGTGATATTGTTTCACTAAATATTGGGACAAATGATAAGCCAAAGATTTTGAAAATTGGAGCCCAGTGTCCAGATGAAGAAAAACAAAGATTCATGGAGTTATTCTGTGAATTTAAAGATGTTTTTTCTTGTTCATATGAGGATATTTATGGTTTTTATCCTAATGTCATACAAAATGTTATTCCTATCAAGGAAGAAGAAAATTCGGTTAGGCAGAAACAAAGATCTATCAATCGCTCCCTAGAAGAAACAATCAGAAAGGAAGTTGAGAAATTAATTAATGCTCACATTATTTTTCCTATTAAATATTTTGAGTGGGTGTCTAATCTTTTCCTAGTACAAAAAAAGAATGGTGATATCAGACTATGTGTTGATTTTCATGCTTTGAATAGGGAAAGTGTAAAAGACAATTTTCCTCTTTCGAACATGGAATTAATTTTGCAACAAGTGGAGGGATCACAAATGATGTCCCTTCTTGATGGTTTTTTAGGTTACAAATAGATCATATTCAAGAGGAAAGATAATTACAAAAACACATTTACTACTCGTTGGGGCACCTTTGCATAGGAAAGAATTTGATCTGGTCTAATAAATGTAGGTGCTACTTTTCAGAGGGATATGCAAATATCCTTTGATGATCTTGTAGGTAAGATAATTCTAGTTTATCTCAATTATTTAACTATTTATTCTAGAAATTGACAAGATCATTTTGATCATCTTAGAAAAAATTTCGTAAGATGCATAAAGTTTGTAATGTCATTGAATCCTACAAACTCAATTTTTTGTGTCATTCGAGGTAAAATTCTTGGTCATATAGTTTATGATTCAATAATTAGTATTGATCCTGAGAGGGTCACCAACATTCAAAATCTTCAAGATCCTATTCCAAGAAAGGAGATTCAATATTTCATGGGAAAAATTAATTTTGTTAGAAAATTAATTCTTGTTTTTGCAAGAATGGTTAAACTAATTCATAATACACTTAAGAAAGATCAATTGTTCGTATGGAATGATGATAACAAAAATTATTTAGTAGAAGTCAAGAAAGCTATTAGTTTTGCATTGGTTCTAGCAAAACCAAATTTTGTAAAGGATTTCATTATCTACAAAAATGCTACTGAAGAGGTGATATCTGCTATCCTTCTTCAAAAAGATGATCAAAATAATGACTAGCTTATAACTTACACGAGCCAAAGTTTATCTAATGATGAATTTAAATATACATTAATTGAAAAACATACATTTTCTCTTGTAAAATCCATAGATAAATTTCACCATTATATCTTAGGTAAGCATACGTAGGTAAAACTCCATTTTCCCGTTGTCAATCTTTTTCTTTCTCAAACTCATCTTTCAGGAAATATTGCACATTGGCTTTCCAAAATTCAAGAACATGATTTCACTATAACAACTTATCATACAATCAAGGGACAAGATCTAGCTTAACACTTGGCTCAAAATCATGATCCAGGTGTTACTTCTGGAAATGATGAAGATTCTTTGTCTGCACTTTTTCTTGTTAAAAATAAAAATATTGAGTTAGAAGAACATCCTTGGTATAAGGACATCATTTATTATTTGCAATTTCAAAAATGTCCTAACAATATTGAAAATTATCAATGCAGGAGGATTCGTCTGGAAGCCTCTAAGTATTTAATTTTGGGTACTTCAATTTTTCACATAATTGTTGATGGATTGTTGTTACGTTGTGTAGACGATACAAAAGCCCAAAATATTTTGAAGCAAATTCATGGATCAATATATTTAGGAATTCATATTGGTGATCATTTTGTCACAAGGGCCACTACTTTCAAAATTTTGAGAATCAGTTTTTACTGGCCTTTTATTTTTAAGGATTCTTATAAATTTACACATGCTTGTAATGAAAGCCAAAGATTTGCAGGTAGAGAAAAGTTTTTTCCCATGCCTTTACAACTAGTTCTTCCATATTTCCCTTTCTTAAAGTAGGCATTATATTTCATTGGTCCCATTAATCCTCCATCCTTTGTTGGACATACTTTTATCTTAACAACAACATATTACTTCACAAAGTAGACTGAATTTGTAACACTCAAGAATGCACATGATGTACATGTAATCACTTTCTTGGAATCTAATGTTTTCTTTGGTTTCGGTCTCTCAATAGAAATCATTTCTGATAATGGACTAGCTTTTATTTTCCCAAAATTTACCCAATTTCTAAATAAATTTGGGGTGAAGCATTTTCCTTCATCTACTTACTATCCAAAAGGAAATTGGTAGGTTGAGTCCACAAACAAGAATTTGACTAATATTATAAAGTAGATCATAACTGATAAACTCCATCAATGGCACACATGTCTCATCTATGAACTTTGGGCAAACCAGACTACCACCAAAACTAGTACTTCCCATACCCCCTTCAAATTATTATACGACCGGGAATTTTTTATGTCTATGGAACTTAAGTTGAATTCCCTTAGATTAGAATTGCAGGCTGAAGAATTGAATTCTACAGACAACCCTCAAGGGATAAATTCCTTGATGGCTCTTGAAGAAAAAACAAGCCATGATCTCGAAAATATCAAAAAGAGACAATGATATGTTAAAAGACATTTTGATAAGAAATACAAATCAGATACTTTTGCAACTAATGAAAAAGTATTTCTTTGGGATTCTTCTCATGCAGACAGAGGTAAACTTTCCAAATTTCAAAAACTTCGGCTGGGTCCTTATAAAATTGCTTCCATTATTGGTAATAATTCTTATTTATTGAAATACTTAGATGGGCGATTATTTTCTTATTCGACCATTAATTGTTCTCATCTAAAACACTATGTTGAACTTGGCTGATTTTACTATTTTTAGTATTTCCTGTATATATTTTGATTTACTTCTTGTACAATTTTGTTTCATTTTTCTTTTTAGAATTGATTTTTTCTATTTGGTTATTTACTTTTTGAGTCAAACTGGATCAATTGAAGTTGTTGGTATGAATATTTTATTTGAAATTTTTTTCTTAATCTAGTATAAAACAATAGCAAAGTTGAATGAGTAAATTTCGGTCTACAACACTACTTATGTTGTTTTTGTTGTACTTGTAGATGTATTTCTTGAACTTCATGATTTCATATGTTCCATCTTACTTATTTATCATGCTTCCCTCCATGAGCCAATCATTTTGAGATCATATCATCATTTTTTACAAAATATTTTAGAAAGAGAAGACACCAACAAAAAATTATCTTACTTCCGGATGACTTCCGGTCAATGCTCCTCTTTCTCCTTGCTCTTTCCTCCCAAAGTCCTCGATCTGTTGATGCATGTCTTCCTCATATCGACGGCTCCTTTGGAATTCTCTACTTCACGCTTTAGGCGTTTTGGCTTCACCTCACCCATTTTCCTCCAAAGTACCTTTCTCCTGAACTACACGAATCTCTACCATGTGATATTTTGGATTTGCGGTCCAGATCTACTTCGTGACTTCGTGAAAATTTCTCTTTGTACCTAGAAAATTCTTCGAATCTCTTCTCCCCAAATTTTTTTATCCGCTTCCATGTGTCCACCTTCGAATCAATGGCTAGGATCTCTTCGTAGCTTCAGACTTCAACAATTTTCACTCCTTAACACCCCAAATCCTCTGATTCATGAAATTATGAAGGAACTCATGGCTAACCACCGTGCAAATTCTCCGAGATCTAATGGTCTGGAATGATTCAACTTCTCCTGGGCGGATCCTGGTCATTTATCTTGCAAAACCTTAAAAGCTCCTCCTTCCTGAAGGATTTCTCCTGCTAACTCCTATTTACTTGTCCTTTCTTCGATATTTGCACTCCTTAAAGGGTTTCTTCGACACTTGGTTGGATTTTTGGATCTGTGCATGCCTTGCAACAGATATTCACACAAGACTTATCTTCTTTACAGGTTATTGTGCAAGACTTGCACTAGTGCCTTACACATTTCTGCAAACAACTCTTAAATTGCTCCTCCTGAGCTCCTGAGTCAAGTATTTTGTCGACTCACTCCTTGTGGATGATATGCACACTTTGTATATAAGTTCCATGTTTCCTCTCTTGATCTCTGAGTCAAAATACTCTGTCAATTCACTCATTATGGGCACTGTGCACTCCTTGCATACAAGTTCTAAGTTATCTCTCCTGAGCTTCTGAGTCAAAACAGAGTCTCTCAACGCACTCCTTGCGAACAATTATGCACTCCTTGCATAAGCTCAAGGAAGAGAAACAATTGAAACTTATCTAATACTTCACAGATTCATACATTCAACATAAAATTCATGAATACATGAGAAAAAATGATAACAGAGAATTATAACTTAAACATAAAGCCTACCATTCATTCAGATAGACACGACAACACCACACACTTTGGATCAATTATTTCTCTATTATATTCATTTGAATTCTCATATAGATGGTTACAAATATGACAAGATTCTTTCAACAATTTCTAACTAATTTGCAGCAACCTCAGTTGGGCATATAGCACATACAGTTATACAAGAGGGCTCTAAGAGTTTTTCCCTACGATTACCTTAAAGCTATCCTATCGAAATAAAATCTTTCAACCACTTAGACTTTATTACATTAAAAGTTCAAGACAAACAAATAAGAGTGAATGGTCCATATATGTACTACAATTAACTCTATTAAAGGAAATCCAATCTCCATTGATCTCACACAATCATTCATCCTCCAAATATTGAAGATTTGATTTAATTACAATCTTTTTAAAATTCAAAATTATTTCAAAAGGTGCGCTAGGGCGCTAAGGTGTCTTCCATGTGCGCTCTTCTGACGATGATCTTACATCAATAGAAAACTTATAGACGTACTTTCCACTTACAATATAGAAATCAATCTAATGATTCCAAGAACCAGATTATCTAAACTACATGAAGCGTTTCCAGAGCAATGGTCAATGAGATCTATCAGACTTGCAATAGCAAAAACATACAACAACAAAAAAGAATCATTCAAAAAGTAATATTCCTAAAAATTCTTTTCTAGAATACACACATACACACATACACACACACACACACAAAACATTCCTTTATTAATATCAATTTTGTTATATTTAGTTTTCATATATCAATATAAAAATAGTTTATTGCCCTGTTACTTTTTTCAGGAAGATTATGAAAATGTCAAAGGATCAACGAGCTGATATCTGAAATATACTAGTAGGAATGTCCAAAAAAATGTACAAGGAGATGGTCAAAGAAATGGAAATAATTTCATCACGGGAGGATCCATCTCAACAACAACGTGCTTCAAATGTATGAAATCCTTGAATTTTTCTATTAGGTACATAAAAATAAAAAAAATATCATTAAATATTAATTTTCAAGTGTTTTCTTGCAGAAATAAAAACAAAATGGAACCCATTCAACACATAAAAAAGGATGACAAGGAAGAAAAGGGTTGATACCAAAGTTTGTGAGTAATTTTTATGTCCTTATAACAACTTAAGATTTCAGTTTTGTATATTTTAAGTTGTTTTACAACAGTCATCTTTGAATGTCTTCAAGCAGATGCTAACATACAAAGAAGAGCCACCGGAAGAATTGATTGACATTGGGTTAAGTATAGGTTGTGAGGATATGTTGGCATATCAAAAATTAATTATGGAATTTGTGAGTATATATGTTGTTTTACTTCTCTCATTTTATAATTAAGGGAACAAAAAAAAAATTATATCAATTCTATGATTTATTATGGAGTATAAAACTTCCAAGAAACAAAGTATGGAAATGTGCCAACATAAGAGTTGTTGACAGAAGGAATGAGATTTGGTTTTGAAAGAATGTCTATCATTTAGGACTCGATTCTATCTATGGTACGTCATTTTTCAATTTACATTCATGTATATTATTTATTTCAATTTTCATTATTCTCAACAATTTAGATACACTCATTACACTTTAATTTTATTTTTGTAGATGGAACTTTAAGAAGAGGAAAACAATCGAAGAAATCAAAAAAAACATTGGGCCAAATAACCCAAGTCATGGAAGTAGCTCGAGCACTAACAACAATTCCAGTGAAGAATGATGATCAGTATAATGGATATCAATGCAAGCTGATGTATTTTTTTAAATAATTGTCTGTGAAAAACAAACATTTTGTTTAATGTAATGGACATAGTTGTTGGCTATGTGTTATATTCTTTGCATGAGTAGTAGTGTACGTATCTCAGGAAACGTGTCACATATTTAGGTGTTTTTTTGGCACATGGGTTTTGCCGATGGTTTTCTATTTCTGGTTAAGGAAATAGGGTTGTGGACTAATCCAGGTCACTGGGTTAGGGTTTTGGATACCATTGGATCCTATATGTATATTGTATTGTAAACAATGTATTATAAATGAATGAATATAGAATATGTTGGTTTTCCCGGCTTGGGTTTCCAGGGGAAAAATCTTTGTGTAATGTTTGTATTTTTCATTGTATCTTTTCTATTCTTTTACTGAATATTTGTTTGCAGTAGATATTGTACAAGGTTAAAATCTACATTTGGTATCAGAGATTTGTTGGCTTCAGGGGGACGTCTTTGTGGTCAAGGGTTTGTCTCAGGACTGTTATAAGTCTTGTTACAGTGGGAGATCTATGGTATTGATTTTTCATGTGAAAAGAAATGGCAAGCAATTCGAAGATGGAGATTGAGAATTTTAATGGGAATAGTTTTGAGTTGTGGAAGCTCAATATGGAAGATATGTTGGTGGATAGAGATCAGTGGATCACGGTAGATCTAGGTACTGCACCTACAGGAACTTCAACAGATGACTAGAAAAAGTTGGATCAGAAGGAAAAAAGCACAATCCGACGGTGTCTCTCCGATTCAATATTACTGAATGTGTCAGAGGAAGCTATAGCCAAGGATTTATGGGAAAAGTTGGGGAAGTTGTATCAATCTAAGTCCCTGGTAAATAAACTATTCTTGAGAAATAAGTTGTATAACCCAAGGATGAGAGATGGAGACTTGGTGGCAGGGCATTTGAATGCCTTCAATACTGTGGTAAGTCAATTAGTATCTGTTGAAATTAAAATTTCAGATGAAGATAAATGTATTAGTTTATTGTGTTCTTTACCAAACTCCTGGGATAGTCTAGTTGTGGCCATAGGTAGTAATACAACTGCCTTAAATTTTGATGAAGTGGTCTCATACTTGTTGTCAGAGGAGATGAAACAAAATAATATGGAAGGACAGAGCATAGATGCATTATTTGCAAGAGGACGTTCCCAAGAAAGGAATAAATCTAATTTCTTGAGTGGGATATCTAAGTCTAAGGGTAGATCTAAATCTCCTGGAAAGTTTGTAAGTGTATGTTGGAGATGTAGAAAAGAAGGGCACTATAAGAAGCAGTGTAGTTCCAAGGTTTAGAAAAAGAATGGATCTGAAGAATGTCATTCTACAGAAGAAAAGACCTCCAAGGAAGAAGGAGGGGATGTGTACTTGGCTTCTTTAAGCACACATGCAGATCATGAGGCATGGTTGGTTGACTTTGGGGCATCCTTT
The DNA here is from genome assembly GCA_032191745.1 of Picea mariana. Classification (NCBI taxonomy): domain Eukaryota; kingdom Viridiplantae; phylum Streptophyta; class Pinopsida; order Pinales; family Pinaceae; genus Picea; species Picea mariana. Next base: position 23,270 of record JASDQU010815516.1, read on the forward strand.
CATATGACTCCCCACAGGAAGTGGTTCTGCGAATATGAAAGGTATGATGGAGGTAATGTTTTCTTAGGTGATGATTCAACAACCAGAATCATAGGACAAGGAAAATTCAAGTTGAGGCTCATAGATGGAAGGATTAGAACACTGCATGGTGTTCTGCACATCCTAGGTTTGGCCAGAAATTTGATTTCTATAAGAAAAATGGATGATGCAGGGGTAAAAATAATATTTGAAAAGGAAACTTGCAGGATGGTTCGAGGAGCAATGGTATTGCTGAAAGGAGTTCGGTTTGGAACTCTGTATAAGCTGGAAGGAAGCACTATTAGTGATGGGTGTAATAGTTCCATTGTTCCTGATATTGGAGTTGAAGAAGAAAGAACTCTTACAGTCTCTGGAGAAAAGGTTACGGTGTGGCATCAAAGACTGGGGCATATCGTAGAGAAGGGTCTTTGACTACTACACGGTAAAGGTATGGTTGAAGGTATGTCTAAATTCTCTCTAGATTTTGATTTTTGTGAACATTGTCTATATGGGAAGTAGAATTGGGTCAGATTCCCCTCTGGTGCAAAGAGGGTAGAAGGAATCTTACAGCTAGTTCACAGTGATGTTTTTGGACCTGTGTCGATCCCATCATTGGGAAAATCTATGTACCATGTATCATTTATAGATGACTTCTCTAGGAATACTTGGATATATTTCCTTAGGAATAAATCCGAAGACTTTGATAGGTTTAAATATTTTAAGGCTCTTGTTGAGAATCAAACAAAGAAAAGAATTAAGGTGCTAAGGACAGATAATGGTTGAGAGTTCTGCAGGAATGAATTTGAAGAATTCTATAAGAAGTGTGGTATAGCAAGGCAGGAGACTACTCCATATACAACTCAACAGAATGGATTTGCAGAAAGGATGAACAGGATGCTGATGGAAAAAGCAAAGTGCATGCTCAATGGTGCCAGGCTAGGGAAAGAATTTTGGGCAGAGGCAATGGGTACTGCATGTTACCTGGTCAACATATCACCCTCATCAGCGTTGGATGACAAAACTCCATAAGAGGTATGGACTAGTAAGGAACCTTCTCTCACACATCTCAAGGTATTTGGTTGTGATGCATATGTTCAGGTTCTAAAGGAAAATAGGAGTAAGCTAGATAAGAAGGCCAAAAAGTGTATCTTTATTGGATACAAAGATGGTCTCAAAGGCTATAATATTTGGAACCCGGAAACTAAGAAGGTAGTGTATAGTCGAGATGTGGTATCTAGAGAAATGAAGGATGTTGTTAAACAGGAAGTCCTACCAAGTAAGGAAGAACCAGAGAAAATAGAGTTTGATTTAAAAGATGATGAGTCAGACTCTACAGAAGAATAAGAATCAGAAGAAGAAGATCCCCATACTCCAGTATTGAGGAGATCAGTTTCATAAAGAAGGCTAACAGAAAGGTATAATCCATCTTATTTCCATTCAAATTTTTCATTTTCTATTACTGATGATGATCCTAGAACTGCCAGGGAGGCAGTGGATTCAGAGAATGAAAATCTCTGGAAAAGGGCCATAAATGAAGAAATGGCATCTTTGGATAAGAATGAGGTTTGGGATCTAGTGGAATTGCCAACTGGAAGAAATCCCATTGGCAACAAATGGGTATTTAAAAGGAAGCTGAATGCAAAAGGAAAAGTGGAGAAACACAAAGCTCGGTTAGTAGCCAAGGGTTATTCCCAAGTTGAGGGAATTGATTTTGGTGAGATTTTTTCTCCTGTTGCCAAGTTAACCTCCATAAGATTTATGTTATCTGTTGTTTCTGCATTTGATTTTGAAATAGAACAAATGTATGTGAAGACAACATTCCTACATGGGGATCTAGAAGAAGAGATCTATATGAAGCAACCAGAAGGTTATGTTGTGAAGGGAAAGAAGGAGCTGATATGCAAGCTGAAAAAGTCCCTGTATGGTTTAAAAAAATCACCAAGGATGTGTTATCAAATATTTGATACTCATATGTTGGGACTTGGCTTCACAAGAAGCAAAGAGGATCATTGTG
>JASDQU010815517.1:14410-25905 GCA_032191745.1 Picea mariana
CAATTTCAAAATTTATTCTTTAGCTTCATTGAATTCATATTCAATTATATGCATATTTTTCTCCTGGATCCATCTATTTGAGAGCATTTCTTCAAATTCTTCCCATGTGGTGTTTCATATAGTCTTCATCAAGACTTTTCCACCACTTAGAGGCTCACCCTAAAAAGAGAAGAAATAAATAATAATAATAATAATGACAACAACAACAACAATAATAATAATTTACCATCCTCAACCAATCCACAATATTGATTTCATCTTTCTCTTCATCTAGAGTAAATGTAAACATTTCCATTGATTCTGATTTAGGGTCTACGCAAAAACCATTAGATTATAACTCCCAAACCTTCAATATCTATCCAAATTATTTATGACTATTTTTCCAATATATTCTATGGTGTTTTCTATTTCCAATGGATTTTTAGACACCTTAATTGGACCTCCCAATCAAAATGTATGCTAATTTTAAGTTATCTTAAATTTCAAAAATTCATTTGGATACTATCCCGTTGGTTGACCTTGCACTTGATGTAACTATGAAATTTCAACACCTATCAGTCTAAAAATTTGAAATTTATTTTCGTCAAATGTCTTCTCTACAATTCCATAAGTTTTACCAAATTCTGATATGCCAAGAGAAAGTTATAGTAATTTTCCCAAACCTTGTTGGTTTTGTCCCTTTCAGGAGAGAGAACTTGTACAACCTTTTATGTGTCCAATTTTAGATATGCTTCTAAAATTTTGACCTCAAATAATATGGTCCATGTTTTTTCCAATGTGACTTCTGGCACTTAATCTGGATCTCTCTAGGATAAGATATCATTATTTTACCATGAACATCTATTTGAGACCGTTTTTAGTACTAGTAAAAAACCTTAACTTCCATATATTGTAACTTGAAAAGTATAGAGAACCAAAATATGGAAGTTTGAAACAATATACTTTTCTATATCCTCTAAGCACCCTAAAAATTTCACTATCTGAAAATTCCCCAAGAAAAAGTTAGATAAAAATTAGTAGGACGACTTGTTTTGAAGGAGACAACCAAGGACCATATGCACTGATACCAAATGTTATGTACCAAATGATTATGATATCAATTACCCCATTACATATAAATTTAATCTCATACATGTATCCCTTGGGGTCATATAAATGGTCATGGTTCATGGTTGTAGTAACTCAACAATGTTGATTATTCATCAATGATGTTAGGCTACTACAACCATGAATCGTCACCATTGTTTGTCTTGGACTCAAGACTACTGAAAACATTGCTCTGCATCATTGGTAGTGTTTTCTAGATGGTATAATTGAAGACTTGTGGGATGGGATGCGCAATGAAAAGTGTAGTCTCAAATGTCAATATATTGATGTTATGGATGTCGTTTTGATAGTGTTGATATATTGATGTTAGGGACATTTTTTTGATTTCCCTAACATCAATATATTGATATTTCTTACATTGTTACTATTTCAACAATGTCAAAATTCTATTTCCATTCAATGTGGAGTATGGGGATTTCCCATTGATTTAATGATCCTATATAATGTTGATTTAATGATGTTTCAAGGAAATACAGTTAGAAAACACATGTCAACAGATCGACTATTATGATCCTTAACCATTAAACTTGAATCATAAAAAATATATAAAAAATTCTCAATATTTCATTCAACATCAAAACCATTAAGGTAGGGAAACACCTTATAATGAATATTTTATGGAAGGAATCCACTTTTGTTCACTTGTGTCTTTGAGGGGGAAACCTCCTAATGAATGAGTGAAGCTCCAACACAATATATTCCAATACATACTCCACAAGGAGGAATCCATCCCTTTTTTAGATATATCTAGATAACTCTAACCATATCTTGACTACCCAATGGACCTTTGTTAATGAGGCCACATTACATTTATTAAATACTAACTACCTAGTGGGATTATTTAATAATAACCAACATAGTGGACCTATTCCACCTTACGTTGAATGACCACTATAGCTACACTATTATTACTCTAATGGCCCCTTTATCTCCMCATTACACCCTTAGGGAGATCCCAACACTCCATCCCCATTTAGATAGCATTGTCCTCAACACTTGTGGTGAGGATGTACAATCATAAAATAGGGTCCCATGAACAATTGTTGATTGTAAGGATAAAGTAGTCCAAGGAACTAGGGTCCCATGTACAAGGGATTACCACAACATTGAAGTAACTAGGTTCCCATGTGAAATTACTAGCCTAAATGATGAAGTAATCCAAGAGGATCATTGATAAATCTAAGTCCCATGTCTAGGTGCTCCTGTTTATACCCAACTAATGGCAGCTAAATTTCGTAAATGGTTGAGTACTATACTCCCAATACCTACCATGATCATGGGGATATAGATAAATAGAGGCATACATGTCTAAAATATCATCCACATAGCTACAAAAGAAAATGACCATTAGAGAATGCGCAAGCTAAAAATTGGGAGGCATAAATTTTTATTGAATTCCCTTAATGGTGTTCTCTTCATATGTTAGAGTACCATCATAAAAAATATTCTAGAAGTAGTTATCTTCCCAAATTATTAGAGTATGCATATTGATAGGCATCTCCCAATTATGATATGTTTATAAAATCCATTTCGGTTTGGATGTACCTATGCATATCCCTGCAGTATTTTAGAACCAAATGTTGCTCAGAGTCTTTGATACCCATCTTGGTGTGCAAGGTATGGAAAGTATTTTTGAACTCTGACATTGGTTGGCTCTTCTCTTGCCATAATGTGGTACATCTCATGTACTGGTCTTCATAGTTATCAACAGGGTAGTATTGTTCCTTGACCGCATCCACAAAAAAATCATGAGTGGGCTCGGCCCCATATATTTCAGATTCCTCTTTGGAACTTTTCTTCCAGTAAGTTTCCCATCAATGTTTTACATAGGGGAGATCCTTGAGTAGTGTGAAGGTGATATTTTCCATGTCGAAAAAATTGTGAACAACGAAAAAACCTTCTAGCATATTTATCCATTTTTCCAAGGCATCTACATCTATCTGACCTTCAAATATGGGAATATCAAAATTAACTTGTACCTTGAAGGGAGAGGTTCCTCCAAAGTGGACTCTTGATGAAGAGGCATTTGTTTCTATCGACGGACGTTGAAGGATGTGTGAAAAATTCTCCATCATTTTGTCCCTTTGTCGCACAAGAGCTTGCTCAAGCAATAGGTTAATATAATATTTTTCTTTGTCGTTTTTATTTTTTTCTGCCATAGAGGCTTTCGTGGGCGTGCAAGAATGACTATCCTCAATAAATACAAGATCGAGACCCAACTTTATATACTTGGACCTCATCAGGGACATGAATTGAAAAACGAACTAGAGAATCCTACTCTGATACCACTGATTCGGGTTATTTTCGGAACGATATGAAAGCAGAGATATTACAATGAAATTCACATAAAAATTGCTAGAAACAAAGAAATACAACAATACATGATTTAAATTAATGAAAGAAATGTACAGATACTGTAAAAATACAGAGTGCAAGAATTGCTAGAATGGTGGCAGCTTTATCTCTGAAAAGAGATGTGACATCTACGCTCATTTGCAAGAAGATGATTACAATGAGGCTATGAAGGCCTTTTTATGATAAACATGAATGTCAAAACCCTAGACATCCAAAAACCTAACCCTAGGAGATGAAGTGCCAAAATTCATGTGGGCCACGTTGGGGTAAGCTAGTACATTAACTTCTCGGGGTCATAAATTTTTCATACGATCTTCGTTTTAGGCGTGTGATAGCCCTTTGGAAATTTATTTTCAAGAACTATGAATTATGTCACTAAACTCTGACTTTGTCTACATTTTGACCGTGGAAAGCCAATAAAATATTGCTTAGAGCCCCAAAATGACCCTGGAAGCATAGAAATATGTACTAACATGAAAACTTCCAAAATAAGCCAGTTGGAATAGGTGGGAAGCCACCAATATCCACATGGATGTTGTGTAGGGATTCAGGAAAACCCCATAAGTGTAGAACCTACAATTACAAAGAATTATCCCCATTACAAAGAAACGTGTTGAATTGAAACCTGTCAAGAGGAGCCAATTGGAATTTGGAACAGGTGGGTGGCCACCAATATCCACCTAGTTCAATCCTCCACCCTTAGGAAGTAATGGCCACCATTACATTGAGCATCTGTGGAAGAGGGGAAATCATTTTCTGAATCTGAATCTTGGTGAGTTGTGTGCCTTGTTGGAGAAGTTGTGTTGCTTGGTCTGTGGGAGGTTGTCATGAACCTACTGCTAGCAGGATTGAATATGTTCCACCAACATGTATAAGAGAAAAAATTATATACTTAGAAACTAAGTATAAGAGAAAAAATTGAAAGGAAACCAAGAATGAAATGCGAAGAGAATTTAAAAGATAAGAGAGGCATTTGAAAATGGCTAAGTATGGAGGCTATAAGTGCTCATTGGGTGGTTGGACAAAAACATGGATAAATTGACCATACATATTTAGATATTTAATATGTAAAGTGCGTGAAGAAGCTGATATCGAGGGATACGCCATGAGATTACGACATTTCAAAATTTTCTTCTTCTGATATCAACTTTTTTTATTATTCCAAAGAGCGGAAAATATAGGTGACAATTTTTTTTATATAGAGTACTTTAGTGGTGACCTTGTTGAATATTATATTCTTTCTATTTTTTAAGTTATAATTTGATTCTATCTATCTAAGAATTTTTAGTGAAACTTACATAGAGAACCTAGCTAGTATAAAAATCACACAAATCTTGCGAGGGAAAAACGAGAAAGAGAGACAAGCTTGAGAGAAATAATGAATTGTATTAACTGAATGATTAAAATGAATAATACACTTGATACACTCTACATGGATAAGCGAATGTGCCATAGTAGTGATCTAGAGAGATCTATACAGTCACTAACAAAAATTGAAGTAATCTGCCACCTAGTCCTAGTTAACTAGTTCATGCAATCATCAGTTAACTGAGTCACACATGTGGAGGTGAGAGAAAGTAATGCATGCACATGATATGCACCCTCCTAGATGCATACATGTGATATTAACCATCCTCATGAGTAAACCAAGGTGAAAATGCAATTGCAGGTGTTAAAACCAAGGTTTACATGCATAAGTTTCCTTCACTAGTCTAACTGAGGTGTAACTGACTCTGAAATGAAGAGGGAAGGTGCCCCATTTTGTAGCAGGTTCCCTAATTTGTAAGGGAATATTCTCAGGAGAGAATATTCGCATATATGAAAGAAACCTCAACATTAGACTATCAACCTTAGGAAAAGAATTGCCTATGTGAGTGTGCAATATCTCCAACACCCCATGAACACTACTAGGGTGTAAATGATGAATGTGTCTCAGCAACCAAGGTGTTGGCACAGGGGTAGACCCAGGGTTCAATGCTCAAGAGCGCACCAACAAATCCCTAACTACCGACCCTTTCAGCAACACTTGCGAACCAGATGAAGTCTCACCCGAGGTAGAGGTAGGGGTGGTTGCAAGACTCAGGTGTCTGCAACCTTAACTGGGACACAGATCTTTGATTATATATTTTACAGGGCACTTAGCATAGAACATTCATCAATATTTAACCCTTATTATACTTTGTAGACAACACAGAGCTTCGCAGTGTATGTTCAGATCTACAGTATTTCAGCGCTTAACCATAGTAACCCAGATCAGATCCAGTAGAGCAACACCAAGCATCCTCATACACATCAGATCTAAAAATCATATATATCTAAGAAGCACGGAGCATAAGTGGATATATCAAAGCACATAGCATAAACAAAGATAAACACATTGAACCAAAGCACAGAGCATAACACACAAATTTACGTGGTTCACCCCCCCCCTGGTGCTACGTCCATAAGATCTTCTTCTTTATTATCGTCTTCAAGTTGTTACAAGCACAAAACCTCCAAAACCTTTCTTCGCATAGGACAGAAGATCTGCACAGCTCGCTAGATCCTTCTTCCTTGCGTTATAGCACTTAGCTTTCTATATCAATCACACAGTAACTTGCACTTAGCCTTGCAAGCCTTACACAGTTTGCACAAAGCACTTATTCGACATCGCATAGATGCACTAAGAAATCATATCTACTACTTCTTACATTTCCTATCCTTTTATTTATACATTACAAAAGTGGGCCTAACTGTGGGTAAACCCATGGGTCGACATCTCTTTCCCATCACATTAACCCAAAAACCCTAAAAGGGGCCCAAAAGTGGATCGATATCCCATGATCTCTGCTTCACTTGGTGCTTCATCTTTGACAGGCTGTCGAAGTCCCAAAAACAATCAAATATGACCAAGTATTCCTCAAAACTTGGTCAAGGGCCAACAGGCCCCCAAAACTCACCTGTGACTAGTCCCGAGTCACTCAGGTCTGACCAATTCTACTTCAAATTCCTCGAGCTTGACTCGAGCTACTTCGACCTGCCGCATTGCTACTACCTCTTGCTCGGTGAACTCCTGGATGAGTGCCTCATTCACTGGCCCTTCTAGGAGTTTTTTTGTTGTATCCACAACCTGCTCAAGTTCTATTCCTTGGATTTCAACTTTAGTGAATAGTTGGCATACCTTTTCTTGCACTGGTTTAAGTCATTGAGAGACTTCCATTACTTTACTTTGAAGCGTGTGGATCTGCTGAGATAAGGAGGTCCACCAACCATTCCTTGGTGATATATTCTAGGTCATCCTTTGTCAACTTATAATAAGATTGAAGTTGTTCCTTGTGCTCATTAGTGCGTGCGGTAATATATATGAAATGGTGGTCTGCGTTGAACTTCATCAAGGGTTGAAATCTGTGTAAAGTATTTGGGGTCATGCACGGTTCGGACTGGATGGCGAGCTTCAACTGGGTGTAGTAGGTATGGAATACAGCATTTGACTACAACTGCTTGTTCATATTGTTCGAGTACCATAGTGTACTTAACTTTGCGGCCAATGGTTCGAAGGGGTCGATGTCCGGGAAGGTTGCACCTTCCGGTAGCTCCCATGCAACGAAAGCTATAAGTATTAAGAGCCATCTAAAATGGAATTCATGCCCCTGATCCTGGGCTTCACTGCAGTCAATCTCTGGCTGATTCACCAGGTACTTCACCCAGTTCATTTGTAGTCTCTCTACGCACTTCCCTGCGAGGTCGACTACAAAGTCGAATACATGCGTGGGTCGATTCTTGCGTACCAACTTCCCTGCGATCAATTGACAGGTGAGGCGCATTTCGCCACTTTCAATAGAAGCTACCTTGTAGCCTCGCATGCCTTTTTTAACATCGCCATAGGATTCTTTGATATTCTGAGCGAGAGCGTGATCCGCAGTCTTTCCAAGATAATAATCATGGGGATTAGGGCCCTGCATCCTAAGCCTAGTGATCTGGGTGATCAATGTTGGATCAACTATTATGCAATGATTCAACCATAAGTATCCTCCATGGTAACTTGCCAGTGACAACTTTACACAAGCATTCCCCTCCTTGTGTCTGCCGAAGTGCGATATCTTCATAACGTTGAGCAAAGTGGATTGCGCGAGGTCCATCGTCCATTACTGGGGGACGATCTTCAAATTATTTCCCTTTGTCTTCGTCAGATATTTATAAGGGGTGAGCATGCCATAAACCTTCCGGTCACCTAGGTCGAAGTCACTAAACTTCAATGCTGCAACATTTTCTTGATCTACGTGAAGTAAGCGTACCCCTTTTGGAAGGTACGCGGTGACTAGAGTGTACTCAAAATCTCTAGGAACACTGTCTCTATTGATCACACTGCTCAGAGGTGGTCTGAAAGTAGGTAGGATGGATGGAACCAAATTCGCATTGGCCAGGTCATCTTTATGTTTGGTTCTTCTTTCTACGTCGACTCAGGATGTTCCTGCTCGAGCAATCGACGGGGAGGCTTGCACTCCTCTCTTTTATGATGCCTGCAAACCTGTAGACAATCCTCTCTCTGACATGACTCTCTCGGCTTTGAGGCTAGCGAGTACTTCTCTTACAGATTCTTCAGTTGCACTAAATTCGTCGAACATATATGCTCAGGATCAATATCTCAGGTTCTCAAACTAGCATAGGTACTGTAATAGGGTAGAAGGTAAGGTCATAGTGATCACTGGACAATATTAATCAAGGCTGTGAGGTCAAAATTATCGATTGGAAAAAGTTTTCTTCAGTCATGGTGCGACGGGATATATAGGAATTTTTTTAAGGGTTTGCTTGCAATGGGTATAAAGCTTCATTAACTCTGGTTCTATCTGTTATGGCATGGTCTAACAGTTTGGTGATGAGCCATCAATGCTTTTTGATCCGTTCAAAGAGGCCTTCAAACTGATATATCATATTCCAATGGCTATATTGCTTCGCCACGACGAAGTTCCCTATGTTGTTGTTCTGATATCTCGGCGAAGCTCAATTTCTGCAATTTTTCCTTCTACAAGGTTCCCTATGGAACCTTCTATAGTATTTCAATCTGGGCTTTCTTCTTGCTTAGCTTTCGAGCCTTTTTCCCAGTGAGCTTCGTCTCAGTGATCCTTTTCCCATTCTAATTCTTATCCTCTTCGGACACAGTCACTTCGTGCTATCGATATTCGTTATTCAGATTCAATGGAAATACTTCTTCATCATTTGGAACACTCATTTTAGTCCTCTGTGGCTCTTCTAGTGTTCTTACAACTTCGACATCCAAGTCCCTGGTGTCAAATAGCTTCGATCTGTTACCATGTTCTTCCATCAAGCAGGCAATCTTTCTAGTCATAAAATCTATTACGTCTTGCTTCTTCTTTTCTAGGGTTTCCTTTTCTTTGTTTCTTTGGATCTGGTATTTCTCAATCCAGGTTTTGCCTAACAGAGCCGAAAATGGGGCGTTGTTCTCAATAAACTTGATAACTTCAAATTATTCTTCTATCGACGTTCCATTGATGCTCAGGGATATCTGGGTAATGTTGTCATGTTTTACAGGCAACGTATGCTTGTCATTGATGGAAAGTACAGCAGCGATGATGGCTTGAGTACAGGTATAATGTGCCAGGCGGGCACCAGAAGTATTTTTGGAAGACGCAGCAGAGAAATCTCATGAAGACCAAAAGAGATAGTGCAGAGGTGCATGCAGAGTGCAAGAGTTTGCTTCTCATTGATGGAAAAGATCACGACCAGAGTGCAGGGATAATGGCATGGCAATGGCAAGTTCAACAAGTGATTGTTGGATCTGATTCAGAAGTGTAAACTCCAGGAGTCAAGGAAGCAACTCACGACAGAAAATCATGAAATGTGAAACCACTCCATTTTGGAGTTTCGGATACCGGGAGTCGGAAGTGTCGAAACACTTCACCACAGGAATGTCGAAATGCCAGAATGTCGAAATGCGAAAAACACCTTTTGGCACAAGTTTTGGATACCGGGAATTGGAAGTGTCGAAACACTTCACCATAGGAATGTCAAAATGTGAAAAACACCTTTTGGTGCAAGTTTCGGATACCAGGAGTTGGAAGTTTCGAAACACTTCACCACAAGCATGTCGAAATGTCGGAATGCCGAAATGTGAAAAACACCTTTTCGTGCAAGTTTTGGATACCCAGAGTTGGAAGTGTCGAAACACTTCACCACAGGAATACCGAAATGCTGGAATACCGAAATGCGAAAAACACCTTTTGGTGCAAGTTTCGAATACCGGGAGTTGTAAGTGTCAAAACACTTCACCACAGGAATGCCGAAATGTCGGAATGACGAAATGCGAAAAACACCTTTTGGTGTAGGTTTCGGATACCAGGATTTGGAGGAGTCAAGAGTCGAAACTCTTCATCACAGGAGTCCTGAAGTTGCAAAATGCAAAACGTCGAAATCCCAAAACAAGCACATCAACAAAGACTCCATTTCGGAGTTTCGTACACCGGGAGTTGGAAGTGTCAAGGACACTCATGACAAAATCCCTGAAATGCGAAATGTGAAATGTGTGTTCAGAATTGGCCCCTGGTCATAACCTTTGGTCACATCGACGAAGGCTCAAGGGAGGAGCTAGCATGAAGCTAATCTCCACTTCGAAGATCGTGACTTGGAGAATAGAGATGCCTCACAACAGGAATTGTCGAAATGCAAATCGTGAAAGCGCCTTCTGAACAGGAATGTGGTCACCGCCTGAGGCCACATGTGAAAGGAATGGTGAAAGGTACCAAAGGCATAAGGCTCAATAGGTTCATAGTGTAACTTCCAGAGACCACTGATTGTTTCTGCACAGAAAAATCAAAGAGGCCTCAGTGTGATTGCCAGAGGAGTTGAAGAGTCTCAAGGCATCTTCCAGTGGAACGAAGACTGTTCATAGAGGCAATTGATAGATGGAAGAGCATTGAAGCCTGTAACTGCAACAGAGAGGATGAGCTCGACTATGATAGAGAAGACAAAGAGTCTCAATTTCTAGACAGGCTAAGGAATCTCAGCATAACACCCAGTGATAATGAACGCATGGGTATAACCACCAGAGAAGATGAGGAATTGCCATGATGATTAGGAAGAGGACTCGACACGAGCATAACATGTAGAATAGAGAGAAGTTGTTGAGTCTCGAGGGAGTGAAGTCATGGAAATGTGGAGTGGCAGTGAATATCCCGATGCTGAGAACAATGGCGTAGTGAAGAGCATGCAGAAGTATTGCGCATATAGCATGCACAAGGGGACAGAGACTATAAGAAGGCCGAACAAAGAAGAGATGAGGGATGTTGTTGAGAGTGATTTAGGCATGTAGAAGGAGGTAGTGTGCAGCAGGGGAAATACACAGAAGAGGAATGGTGCATTGAATGAACATGGCGCATAGAGCATAAAAGGCAAAAGAACAGAAAGTGCAAGGCATGTGTGCAGGAAGACAGTGAAGCAGACAAAGCAGGGCAGTGTAGCAAAATAGTGATGAGACTGGTAAGCCATTGATGAACATTATATCACTGTAATAAGTTTCAGTAGAAAATATTTATATTGTAGGGTGGTTGGGAGGTGCTAGGGAGGACTGTTTTCCTCAGAGGTTCAAGTGGGTGCTTGAACACAGGGAGTTGTAGCTTCCATCTGGTTATAGCCAGAGAAACCAGGGTGGTAGGGTGGTGCAAGGGAGAACATTGGTTCTCTGATATATAGGTCGGTGCCTGTGTAACTGGAAGTTGGTGCTTCCATCCAGTTGGTGCTGGAACTCTTAGGGATTTGGTGCTTCCTTCTAGTGGGTGCTAGAGAAACTAGGGAGTTGGTGCTTCCTTCTAGTGGGTGTTAGAGAATCCAGAGATTTGGTGCTCTCAGCAAGTAGCAACTTGCAAAATGGAGGTTGTAGCCTCATTATGAGTTGGTTCTCATAAGTATGATAATGTACATAATGTAAAGATTACTTACCATATAAATAAGAAGAGGTTTTTACCCTTTATGGGTTTCCTCGAGAAATATCTGTCTCTATGTATCTCATATGTGTGAATGATGCTAAATGTTCTATTGCT
>JASDQU010815517.1:25925-40780 GCA_032191745.1 Picea mariana
CAATTTCAAAATTTATTCTTTAGCTTCATTGAATTCATATTCAATTATATGCATATTTTTCTCCTGGATCCATCTATTTGAGAGCATTTCTTCAAATTCTTCCCATGTGGTGTTTCATATAGTCTTCATCAAGACTTTTCCACCACTTAGAGGCTCACCCTAAAAAGAGAAGAAATAAATAATAATAATAATAATGACAACAACAACAACAATAATAATAATTTACCATCCTCAACCAATCCACAATATTGATTTCATCTTTCTCTTCATCTAGAGTAAATGTAAACATTTCCATTGATTCTGATTTAGGGTCTACGCAAAAACCATTAGATTATAACTCCCAAACCTTCAATATCTATCCAAATTATTTATGACTATTTTTCCAATATATTCTATGGTGTTTTCTATTTCCAATGGATTTTTAGACACCTTAATTGGACCTCCCAATCAAAATGTATGCTAATTTTAAGTTATCTTAAATTTCAAAAATTCATTTGGATACTATCCCGTTGGTTGACCTTGCACTTGATGTAACTATGAAATTTCAACACCTATCAGTCTAAAAATTTGAAATTTATTTTCGTCAAATGTCTTCTCTACAATTCCATAAGTTTTACCAAATTCTGATATGCCAAGAGAAAGTTATAGTAATTTTCCCAAACCTTGTTGGTTTTGTCCCTTTCAGGAGAGAGAACTTGTACAACCTTTTATGTGTCCAATTTTAGATATGCTTCTAAAATTTTGACCTCAAATAATATGGTCCATGTTTTTTCCAATGTGACTTCTGGCACTTAATCTGGATCTCTCTAGGATAAGATATCATTATTTTACCATGAACATCTATTTGAGACCGTTTTTAGTACTAGTAAAAAACCTTAACTTCCATATATTGTAACTTGAAAAGTATAGAGAACCAAAATATGGAAGTTTGAAACAATATACTTTTCTATATCCTCTAAGCACCCTAAAAATTTCACTATCTGAAAATTCCCCAAGAAAAAGTTAGATAAAAATTAGTAGGACGACTTGTTTTGAAGGAGACAACCAAGGACCATATGCACTGATACCAAATGTTATGTACCAAATGATTATGATATCAATTACCCCATTACATATAAATTTAATCTCATACATGTATCCCTTGGGGTCATATAAATGGTCATGGTTCATGGTTGTAGTAACTCAACAATGTTGATTATTCATCAATGATGTTAGGCTACTACAACCATGAATCGTCACCATTGTTTGTCTTGGACTCAAGACTACTGAAAACATTGCTCTGCATCATTGGTAGTGTTTTCTAGATGGTATAATTGAAGACTTGTGGGATGGGATGCGCAATGAAAAGTGTAGTCTCAAATGTCAATATATTGATGTTATGGATGTCGTTTTGATAGTGTTGATATATTGATGTTAGGGACATTTTTTTGATTTCCCTAACATCAATATATTGATATTTCTTACATTGTTACTATTTCAACAATGTCAAAATTCTATTTCCATTCAATGTGGAGTATGGGGATTTCCCATTGATTTAATGATCCTATATAATGTTGATTTAATGATGTTTCAAGGAAATACAGTTAGAAAACACATGTCAACAGATCGACTATTATGATCCTTAACCATTAAACTTGAATCATAAAAAATATATAAAAAATTCTCAATATTTCATTCAACATCAAAACCATTAAGGTAGGGAAACACCTTATAATGAATATTTTATGGAAGGAATCCACTTTTGTTCACTTGTGTCTTTGAGGGGGAAACCTCCTAATGAATGAGTGAAGCTCCAACACAATATATTCCAATACATACTCCACAAGGAGGAATCCATCCCTTTTTTAGATATATCTAGATAACTCTAACCATATCTTGACTACCCAATGGACCTTTGTTAATGAGGCCACATTACATTTATTAAATACTAACTACCTAGTGGGATTATTTAATAATAACCAACATAGTGGACCTATTCCACCTTACGTTGAATGACCACTATAGCTACACTATTATTACTCTAATGGCCCCTTTATCTCCACATTACACCCTTAGGGAGATCCCAACACTCCATCCCCATTTAGATAGCATTGTCCTCAACACTTGTGGTGAGGATGTACAATCATAAAATAGGGTCCCATGAACAGTTGTTGATTGTAAGGATAAAGTAGTCCAAGGAACTAGGGTCCCATGTACAAGGGATTACCACAACATTGAAGTAACTAGGTTCCCATGTGAAATTACTAGCCTAAATGATGAAGTAATCCAAGAGGATCACTGATAAATCTGAGTCCCATGTCTAGGTGCTCTTGTTTATTCCCAACTGATGGCAGCTAAATTTCGTAAATGCTTGAGTACTATACTCCCAATACCTACCATGATCATGGGGATATAGATAAATAGAGGCATACATGTCTAAAATATCATCCACATAGCTACAAAATAAAATGACCATTAGAGAATGTGCAAGCTAAAAAATGGGAGGCATAACTTTTTATTGAATTCCCTTAATGGTGTCCTCTTCATATGTTAGAGTACCATCATAAAAAATATTCTAGAAGTAGTTATCTTCCCAAACATGATAGTTATTCAGATACTGATCAACACAAGTATCCTCTAAATCGCTCCAAACATCTATTGAATCAAAATATTCATCAACCCAGGCTTGTTTCCATTTGAAATAACATTTTTGAACTAATGGAACAATGCATCCAATTACTTTTCATTGTTGGGCTCTGCTAGGGTATTATGGGAGGAAATTTTCAAGGGTTGTAGCACATTGAATGTTGAGTGGTAGTATATTATATAACATACTAAATCAAATCCTCAAAATTTATCTCTCCTATGGAGTTTTTTTTGGTGGTAAGGAATTTTGTCAAAATATATCCACTTTAGAATTATATTCATGGCCATCACAAAAAAAAGAACTATTTTTAAATCAACAATATCTTCACTTTCTAGACTTTGTTTTGATTTTTTTTTTTGAAATTGGTTGTTTTTTCAAGAGGAAATAAGATTTACAAATGATTTTTGTATATTATGCATAGAAATATATATGAATGGATTTGTGTGTCATATCCCTCTATTTTTCCTTGAAAAAGTTACAGAAAGAGAAAATCCTTCCACTTTCTTGACTAAGAAAGAGCTATGATACCACCTATTATGCTTCTTAACCCTTATAAACTTGAATCACAAACAATATATCAAAAATTCTAAATAATTCATTTAGATTCAACACCCTTAAGGTAGGGAAACATCTTATAATGATCATTTTATGGAAGGAATCCACTCTTGTTAACTTGTCACTTCGAGGGGGGAAACCTCCTAATGAGATAAATCCTTATACAATATGCTTCAATACATACTCCATAAGGAGGAATATATCATTATTTATAGACATCTAGAGAACCCTAATCACAACCACCTCCTAACTGCCTAGTGAACCTTCTTTAATGAGGCCACATTACAATTATTCAATACTAACTACCTAGTGGGTCTTATTTAATAGAAACCAACCTAGTGGACTTAGTCCACCTTACATTGAATGGACACCATAATTACACTATTATTACTCTAATGGGACCTTTCCCCCCCATTGCACACTTGGGGAAGATCCCAATACAACATTCAAAATTATAAATGTGGACAAACATTTTTAAATTGTGATGTTGATATAGTGATTCTTATAACATGGCATCAAATTATTGAATGCCTTTATTCCAATGTGTAGACATTGTATAACCATTGTTTTTTTATCGTAAATGTAGTAGTATCAATGCTTAGTTTCCAATTGGATTATTTGCATTTTTAAGCTTTCAAGGATAAATGTGCAACACATCAACCATGAAATGTTTGCACCTCAAATATTGTGATCCCTCTTAGTTCTTCATAGATTCAAGGTCAAGATGGATCTAGAGTGGTTTTATTTTATTTATTATTTTTATGTGACTATATATGTATGTATGTATTTGTCAACATAAAAATTATGGAAAAACTAGTGTTACAATTTCCTTGAGTTAATGGTATATCAATGATCGTCTCAAACCCTAAGCCATGACATGTGATATACATATACACTCTATTACAAAGCCTAAGATTCTTTAATATTTGAAATGTGTGTAGATGATGGTAGTCATGATGCATTTCTTATGGGTTTTCATTAGAGCTCAAGAGTTTCCTTTTGATTAATCACATATCATGTGATGGAAAATTATGAAGCCTCTCTTGGGGCCCTATAGTGGAAGTCACTTATCAATACTCTTCTTCCAAAGTGAACAAAATTTCCTTCATTTTGTGGCCCCCCAAGATAGGGATGGATTAATAAATTTCAAATGGGATGAGTGGTCCATAATAGGAAATAAATGTGAGGATATAGCCTCTTGTTGTCGTGTTCACATAGCAAATCACTTTCCAATCATTGCCATATTTTTCTTTTACCGTCAATGGTCTAAAAGTGGTGTTTGGTTTTATTGTAAATATGACCACTATTGGAAGTTGGTTTTCTATCTTTTTTTAACTATTTTGTTTTTAATTTATATTCAGTTCTCTTCCATTGGTCAAGAAAGAAACCAATGAATCCCAAATGGGGTGCCATGTAGCAATGAGAGGCACGACCACCAATATCCACTTGCATGTTGTGTAGGGATTTATAACAACCACGTAAGTGTATAACCCACAATTACAAAGAATTGTCCCCATTACAGAGAATCATGTTGAACTCAAAACTGTCAATTGGAATTTGGAATTTGGAATTTGGAACATGTGGGTGGCCACCAATATCCACCTATATCAATCCTCCCCCCTTAGGAAGCAATTGTCTCCATTGTGTTGAGCTCCTGGGGAAGAGGGGAAAGCATTTTCTAAATGTAAATCTTGGTGAGTTGTGTGCCTTGTTGGAGAAGTTGCATTGCTTAGTTTGTGGAAGGATATCACAAACCTATTGCTAGAGGGGTTGAATCTATTCCACCAACCTATTGTATGTGGGATTGACGGGGCATTGTGTAGGAACCATTGTAGGTGAAGGAACAATATATGCTTTCTCTTCTGCAATATGCCTCTATTGAATAGAAGGTGTTGAGGCTGCAGTGGTTGTAGTGTTATTATATGCATCCTTTTAACATACTATGAATAAGATGAATTTTGCAGTATGAGAGATTACCTTGCGTCACTATTTTGGTGGAATATTAGTCAGAACTACTTCTAGTATCCTATAGAGATGAAACCCCAGAGTAATAATGACACTACAGGGTCGAGATTCATAAACAACATGACGTTTCCACATATATGGTTGGCCCAAAACAATATCACAGACATCAATAGAGGAAACATCACACACTACCTCATCCTTGAAAGGTTGGATGCCATAAGATAGGCAACACTATTGACTGACACAAAGATAGCATCCCTAGTGAATCCACCTAATGTTGTATGGTTGCGGGTGTGGTGTTATCGACAACCCTAACTGTTTGACGACCTCAACTGATATGAGGTTCTTCTAGATATTGTTATCAACAAGGAAATGCAATGGGGTCCCCTTTACCCACATCTGTGAATGGAAGAGGTGCTCCCCCTCTTCAGGATCTACTTGTTCTTCTGGTTGAATTGTTGTAGTTGTGACAGTTGCAGTGGGGTATGTGTCAATGATCTATCTTTTTATCAATATTTTCTGAATCAAATTCTGAATCAGGGTTTGTCTCCTTTTCTTTGACCTCGGCCACCAATGACTGTTTCAAGCGACATTCATCGGTGCTGTGCAAGGGGATTTTGTGGAATTCACACCACTTCCCAGTGTCATTCTTCATCTTTCCCTTACCCTTCTTGTCCTGTGTCTTGGAATGGTTTTCTAGAGGTTGTTCGTTAGGGCTATATTTACCATACTTTGTTTGTTGTGGATTTGCAGACCCGAACTCCCATTTGTTTTGGTGCCTAAATTTTTTCTCGATTTTGATAGCATATCGATAGGCATCTCCCAATTATGATATGTTTAGAAAATCCATTTCGGTTTGGATGTACCTATGCATATCCCTGCGGTATTTCAGAACCAAATGTTGCTCAGAGTCTTTGATACCCATCTTGGTGTGCAAGGTATGGAAAGTATTTTTGAACTTTGACATTGGTTGGCTCTTCTCTTGCCATAATGTGATACATCTCATGTACTAGTCTTCATAGTTATCAACAGGGTAGTATTGTTCCTTGACCGCATCTACAAAAAAATCATGAGTGGGCTCGGCCCCATATATTCCAGATTCCTCTTTGGAACTTTTCTTCCAGTAAGTTTCCCATCAATGTTTTACATAGGGGAGATCCTTGAGTAGTGTGAAGGTGATATTTTCCATGTCGAAAAAATTGTGAATAGCAAAAAAACCTTCTAGCATATTTAGCCATTTTTCCAAGGCATCTACATCTATCTAACCTTCAAATATGGGAATATCAAAATTAACTTGTACCTTGAAGGGAGAGGTTCCTCCAAAGTGGTCTCTTGATGAAGAGGTGTTTGCTTCTATCGACAGACGTTGAAGGATGTGTGAAAATTTCTCCATCATTTTGTCCCTTTGTCGCACAAGAGCTTGCTCAAGCAATAGGTTAATATAATATTTTGCTTCGTCGTTTTTATTTTTTTCTGCCATAGAGGCTTTCATGGGCGTGCAAGAGTGACTGTCCTCAATAAATACAATCTCGAGACCCAACTTTCTATACTTGGACCTCATCAGTGACATGCTTTGAAAAACGAACAAGAGAATCCTGCTCTGATACCACTGATTCGGGTTATTTTCGGAACGATATGAAAGCAGAGATATTACAATGAAATTCACATAAAAATTGCTAGAAACAAAGAAATACAACAATACATGATTTAAATTAATGAAAGAAATGTACAGATACTGTAAAAATACAGAGTGCAAGAATTGCTAGAATGGTGGCAGCTTTATCTCTGAAAAGAGATGTGACATCTACGCTCATTCGCAAGAAGATGATTACAATGAGGCTATGAATGCCTTTTTATGATAAACATGAATGCCAAAACCCTAGACATCCAAAAACCTAACCCTAGGAGATGAAGTGCCAAAATTCATGTGGGCCACGTTGGGGTAAGCTAGTACATTAACTTCTCGGGGTTGTAACTTTTTCATACGATCTTCGTTTTAGGCGTGTGATAGCCCGTTGGAAATTTATTTTCAAGAACTATGAATTATGTCGCTAAACTCTGACTTTGTCTACATTTTGACCATGGAAAGCCAATAAAATATTGCTTAGAGCCCCAAAATGACCTTGGAAGCATAGAAATATGTACTAACATGAAAACTTCCAAAATAAGCCAGTTGGAATAGGTGGGAAGCCACCAATATCCACATGGATGTTGTGTAGGGATTTAGGAAAACCCCATAAGTGTAGAACCCACATTTACAAAGAATTGTCCCCATTACAAAGAAACGTGTTGAATTGAAACCTGTCAAGAGGAGCCAGTTGGAATTTGGAATAGGTGGGTGGCCACCAATATCCACCTAGTTCAATCCTCCACCCTTAGGAAGTAATGGCCTCCATTACATTGAGAATCTGGGGAAGAGGGGAAATCATTTTCTGAATCTGAATCTTGGTGAGTTGTGTGCCTTGTTGGAGAAGTTGTGTTGCTTGGTCTGTGGGAGGTTGTCATGAACCTACTGCTAGTAGGATTGAATATGTTCCACCAACATGTATAAGAGAAAAAATTCTATACTTAGAAACT
Organism: Picea mariana; assembly: GCA_032191745.1. Lineage (NCBI taxonomy): Eukaryota > Viridiplantae > Streptophyta > Pinopsida > Pinales > Pinaceae > Picea > Picea mariana. The sequence continues at coordinate 33,649 of JASDQU010815517.1, forward strand.
AAGTATAAGAGAAAAAATTGAAAGGAAACCAAGAACGAAATGCGAAGAGAATTTAAAAGATAAGAGAGGCATTTGAAAATGGATAAGTATGGAGGCTATAAGTGCTCATTGGGTGGTTGGACAAAAACATGGATAAATTGACCATACATATTTAGATATTTAATATGTAAAGTGCGTGAAGAAGCTAATATCGAGGGATACACCATGAGATTACGACATTTCAAAATTTTCTTCTTCTGATATCAAATTTTTTTATTATTCCAAAGAGCCAAAAATATAGGTGACAAATTTTTTTATATAGAGTACTTTAGTGCTGACCTTGTTGAATATTATATTCTATTTTTTAAGTTATAATTTGATTCTGTCTATCTAAGATTTTTTAGTGAAACTTACATAGAGAACCTAGCTAGTATAAAAATCACACAAATCTTGCGAGGGAAAAACGAGAAAGAGAGACAAGCTTGAGAGAAATAATGAATTGTATTAACTGAATGATTAAAATGAATAATACACATGATACACTCTACATGGATAAGTGAATGTGCCATAGTAGTGATCTAGAGAGATATATACAGTCACTAACAAAAATTGAAGTAATCTGCCACCTAGTCCTAGTTAACTAGTTCATGCAATCAGCAGTTAACTGAGTCACACATGTGAAGGTGAGAGAAAGTAATGCATGCACATGATATGCACCCTCCTAGATGCATACATGTGATATTAACCCTCCTCGTGAGTAAACCGAGGTGAAAATGCAATTGCAGGTGTTAAAACCAAGGTTTACATGCATAAGTTTCCTTCACTAGTCTAATTGAGGTGTAACTGACTCTGAACTAAAGAGGGAAGGTGCCCCATTTTGTAGCAGGTTCCCTAATTTGTAAGGGAATATTCTTAGGAGAGAATATTCGCATATATGAAAGCAACCTCAACATTAGACTATCAACCTTAGGAAAAGAATTGCCTATGTGAGTGTGCAATATCTCCAACACCCCATGAACACTACTAGGGTGTAAATGATGAATGCGTCTCAGCAACCAAGGTGTTGGCACAGGGGTAGACGCAGGGTTCAATGCTCAAGAGTGCACCAACAAATCCCTAAATACTGGCCCTTTCAGCAACACTTGCGAACCAGATGAAGTCTCACCCGAGGTAGAGGTAGGGATGGTTGCAAGACTCAGGTGTCTGCAACCTTAACTGGGACACAGATCTGTGATTATATATTTTACAGGGCACTTAGCATAGATCATTCATCATTATTTAACCCTTATTATACTTTTTATACAACACAGAGCTTCGCAGTGTATGCTCAGATCTACAGTATTTCAGCACTTAACCATAGTAACCCAGATCAGATCCAGTAGAGAAACACCAAGCATCCTCATACACATCAGATCTAACAATCATATATATCTAAGAAGCACGGAGCATAAGTGGATATATCAAAGCACATAGCATAAACAAAGATAAACACATTGAACCAAAGAACATATCATAACACACAAATTTATGTGGTTCACCCCCCCCCCTGGTGCTACGTCCACAAGATCTTCTTCTTTATTATCGTCTTCAAGTTGTTACACGCACAAAACCTCCAAAACCCTTCTTCGCATAGGACAGAATATCTGCACAGCTCGCTAGATCCTTCTTCCTTGCATTATATCACTTAGCTTTCTATATCAATCACACAGTAACTTGCACTTATCCTTGCAAGCCTTACACAGTTCGCACAGAGCACTTATTCGACATCGCATAGATGCACTAAGCAATCATATCTACTACTTCTTACATTGCCTATCCTTTTATTTGTACATTACAAAAGTGGGCCTAATTGTGGGTAAACCCACGGGTCGACATCCCTTTCCCATTACATTAACCCAAAAACCCTAAAAGGGGCCCAAAAGTGGATCGATATCCCGTGATCTCTGCTTCACTTGGCACTTCATCTTTGACAGGTTGTCGAAGTCCCAAAAATGGTCAAATATGACCAAGTATTCCTCAAAACTTGGTCAAGGGCCAACAGGCCCCCAAAACTCACCTGTGACTAGTCCTGAGTCACTCAGGTCTGACCAATTCTTCTTCGAATTCCTCGAGCTTGACTCGAGCTGCTTCGACCTGCTGCATTGCTACTACCTCTTGCTCGGTGAACTCCTGGATGAGTGACTCATTCACTGGCCCTTCTAGGCATTTTTTTGTTGTATCCACAACTTGTTCAAGTTCTATTCCTTGGATTTCAACTTCATTGAACAGTTGGCATACCTTTTCTTGCACTGGTTGAAGTCATTGAGAGACTTCCATTACTTTACTTTGAAGCGTGTGGATCTGCTGAGATAAGGAGGTCCGCCAACCATTCCTTGGTGATCTATTCTAGGTCATCTTTTGTCAACTTATAATAAGATTGAAGTTGTTCCTTGTGCTCATTAGCACGTGCGGTAATATATATGAAATGGTGGTCCGCGTTGAACTTCATCAAGGGTTGAAATCTATGTAAAGTATTTGGGGTCATGCACGGTTCAGACTGGATGGCAAGCTTCAACTGGGTGTAGTAGGTATGGAATAGGGCATTTGACTACAACTGCTTGTTCATATTGTTCGAGTACCATAGTGTACTAAACTTCGCGGCCAATGGTTTGAAGGGGTCGATGTCTGGGAAGGTTGCACCTTCCGGTAGCTCCCATGCAATGAAAGCTATAAGTATTAAGAGCCAGCTAAAATGGAATTCATGCCCCTGATCCTGGGCTTCTCTGCAGTCAGTCTCTAGCTGATTCACCAGGTACTTCACCCAGTTCATTTGTAGTCTCTCTGCGCACTTCCCTGCGAGGTCGACTACAAAGCCGGATACATGCGTGGGTCGATTCTTGCGTACCAACTTCCCTGCGATCAATTGACAAGTGAGGCGCATTGTGCCACTTTCAATAGAATCTACCTTGTAGCCTCGCATGCCTTTCTTAACATCGCCATAGGATTCTTTGATATTCTGAGTGAGAGCGTGATCCGCAGTCTTTCCAAGATAATAATCATGGGGATTAGGGCCCTGCATGCTAAGCCCAGTGATCTAGGTGATCAACGTTGGATCAACTATTATGCGACGGTTCAACCATAAGTATCCTCCATGGTAACTTTCCAGTGACAACTTTACACAATCATTCACCTCCTGGTGTCTGTCGAAGTGCGATATCTTCATAACGTTGAGTAGAGTGGATTGCGCGAGGTCCATCGTCCATTGCTGGGGGACGATCTTTGAATTATTTCCCTTTGTCTTCATCAGATATTTATAAGGGGTGAGCATGCCATAAACCTTCTGGTCACCTAGGTTGAAGTCACTAAACTTCAATGCTGCAACATTTTCTTGATCTACGTGAAGTAAGCGTACCCCTTTTGGCAGGTACGTGGTGACTAGAGTGTACTCAAAATCTCTAGGAACACTGTCTCTGTTGATCACACTGCTCAGAGGTGGTATGAAAGTAGGTAGGATGGATGGAACCAACTTCACATTGGCCAGGTCATCTTTATGTTTGGTTCTTCTTTCTGCGCCGGCTTAGGATGTTCCTGCTTGAGCAGTCGACGGGGAGGCTTGCACTCCTCTCTTCGATGATGCCTGCAAACCTGTAGACAATCCTCTCTCCAAAATGACTCTCTCGGCTTTGAGGCTAGCAAGTACTTCTCTTACAGATTCTTCAATTGCACTAAATTCGTCGAACATATATGCTCAAGATCAATATCTCAGGTTCTCAAACTAGCATAGGTACTGAAATAGGGTAGAAGGTAAGGTCATAGTGATCGCTGGACAATATTAATCAAGGCTGCGAGGTCAAAATTATCAATTGGAAAAAGTTTCTTCGGTCATGGCGCGACGGGATATATAGGAATTGTTTTAACGGTTTGCTTGCAATGGGTATAAAGCTTCATTAACTCTGGTTTTGTCTGTTATGGCATGGTCTAACAGTTTGGGGATGAGCCATCAATGTTTTTTGATCCATTCGAAGAGGCATTCAAACTGATATATCAGATTCCAACGGCTATATTGCTTCGCCACGACGAAGTGCCCTATGTTGTTGTTCTGATATCTCGACGAAGCTCAAATTCTGCAATTTTTCCTTCTACGAGGTTCCCTATGGAACCTTTTGTAGTCTTTCAATCTGGGCTTTCTTCTTACTTAGCTTTCGAGCCTTTTTCCCAGTGAGCTTCATCTCGGTGATCCTTTTCCCATTCTAATTCTTATCCTCTTCGGACACAGTCACTTCGCACTATCGATATTCATTATTCAGATTCAATGGAAATAATTCTTCATCATCTGGAACACTCATTTCAGTCCTCTGTGGCTCTTCTAGTGTTCTTACAACTTCGACATCCAAGTCCCTGGTGTCAAATAGCTTCGATCTGTTACCATGTTCTTCCATCAAGAAGGCGATCTTTCTAGTCATAAAATATATTACGTCTTGCTTCTTCTTTTCTAGGGTTTCCTTTTCTTTGTTTCTTTGGATCTGGTATTTCTCAATCCAGGTTTTGCCTAACAGAGCTGAAAATGGGGCGTTGTTCTCAATAAACTTGATAACTTCAAATTCTTCTTCTATCGACGTTCCATTGATGCTCAGGGATATCTAGGTAATGTTGTCATGTTTTACAGGCAGCGTATGCTTGTCATTGATGGCAAGTACAGTAGCGATGATGGCTTGAGTACAGGTATAATGTGCCAGGTGGGCACCAGAAGTGTTTTTGGAAGACGCAGTAGAAAAATCTCATGAATACCAGAAGAGATAGTGCAGAGGTGCATGCAGAGTGCAAGAGTGTTCTTGTCATTGATGGCAAAGATCACGACCAGCAGCATAGGGATAATGGTATGGCAATGGCAAGTTCAACAAGTGATCGTTGGATCCGATCCAGAAGTGTAAACTCCAGGAGTCAAGGAAGCAACTCACGACAGAAAATCATGAAATGTGAAACCACTCCATTTCGGAGTTTCGGATACCGGGAGTTGGAAGTGTCGAAACACTTCACCACAAGAATGTCGAAATGTCGGAATGTCGAAATGCGAAAAACACCTTTTGGCACAAGTTTTGGATACTGGGAATTGGAAGTGTCGAAACACTTCACCATAGGAATGTCGAAATGCGAAAAACACCTTTTGGTGCAAGTTTCGGATACCGGGAGTTGGAAGTATCGAAACACTTCACCACAATAATGTCAAAATGTCGAAATGCCGAAATGCGAAAAACACCTTTTGGTGCAAGTTTCGGATACCCAGAGTTGGAAGTGTCGAAACACTTCACCACGGGAATATTGAAATGCGAAAAACACCTTTTGGTGCAAGTTTCGGATACCGAGAGTTGTAAGTGTCGAAACACTTCACCACAGGAATGCCGAAATGTCGAAATGACGAAATGCAAAAAACACCTTTTGGTGCAGGTTTCGGATACCGGGATTTGGAGGAGTCAAGAGTCGAGACTCTTCATCACAGGAGTCCCGAAGTTGCAAAATGTGAAACGCAAAAATCATGAAACAAGCACATCAACAAAGACTCCATTTCGGAGTTTCATACACCGGGAGTTGGAAGTGTCAAGGACACTCATGACAGAATCCCCGAAACGCGAAATGTGAAACTTGTGTTTAGAATTGGCCCCTGGTCATAACCTTTGGTCACATCGATGAAGACTCAAGGGAGGAGCTAGCACGAAGCTAATCTCCACTTCGAAGATCGTGACTTGGAGAATAGAGATGCCTCACAACAGGAATTGTCGAAATGAAAATCGTGAAAGCGCCTTCTGAACAGGCGTGTGGTCACCGCCTGAGGCCACATGTGAAAGGAAAGGTGAAAGGTACCAAAGGCATAAGGCTCAATAGGTTCATAGTGTAACTTCCAGAAACCACTGATTGTTTCTGCACAGAAAAATCAAAGAGGCCTCAGTGTGATTGTCAGAGGAGCTGAAGAGTCTCAAGGCATCTTCCAATGGAAGGAAGACTGTTCATAGAGGCAATTGACAGATGGAAGAGCATTGAAGCCTGTAACTACAATAGAGAGGATGAGATCGACTATGATAGAGAAGACGAAGAGTCTCAACTGCTAGACAGGCTAAGGAATCTCAGCATAACACCCAGTGATAATGAACGCATGGGTATAACTGCCAGAGAAGATGAGGAATTGCCATGATGATCAGGAAGAGGACTCGACATGAGCAGAACATGTAGAATAGAGAGAAGTTGTTGATGCTCAAGGGAGTGAAGCCGTGGAAATGTGGAGTGGTAGTGAATATCCCGATGCAGAGAACAGTGGCGCGGTGAAGAGCATGCAGAAGTATTGCGCATATAGCATGCACAAGGGGACAGAAACTATAAGAAGGCCGAACAAAGAAGAGATGAGGGATGTTGTTGAGAGTGATTTAGGCATGTAGAAGGAGGCAGTGTGCAGCAGCGGAAATACATAGAAGAGGAATGGTGCATTGAATGGACATGGCTCACAGAGCATAAAAGGCAAAAAAACAGAAAGTGAAAGGCATGTGTGCAGGAAGACAGTGAGGCAGATAGAGCAGGGCAGTGTAGCAAAATAGTGATGAGACTAGTAAGCCATTGATGAACATTATATCACTATAATAAGTTTCACTAGAAAATATTTATATTGTAGGGTGGTTGGGAGGTGCTAGGGAGGACTGTTGTCCTCAGAGGTTCAAGTGGGTGCTTGAACACAGGGAGTTGTAGCTTCCATCTGGTTACAGCCAGAGAAACCAGGGTGGTAGGGTGGTGCAAGGGAGAACATTGGTTCTTTGATATATAGGTCGGTGCCTGTGTAACTGGAAGTTGGTGCTTCCATACAGTTGGTGCTAGAACTCTTAGGGAGTTGCTGCTTCCTTCTAGTGGGTGCTAGAGAAACTAGGGAGTCGGTGCTTCCTTCTACTGGGTGCTAGAGAATCCAGAGATTTGGTGCTCTCATCAAGTAGCAGCTTGCAAAACAGAGGTTGTAGCCTCATTATGAGTTGGTTCTCATAAGTATGATAATGTACAGAATGTAAAGATTACTTACCATATAAAGAAGAAGAGGTTTTTACCCTTTATGGGTTTCCTCGGGAAATATCTGTCTCTGTGTATGTCATATGTGTGAATGATGCTAAATTTTCTATTGCTTACTTCCCTGCATTATTGT
>JASDQU010815518.1:0-11413 GCA_032191745.1 Picea mariana
TGGTGTATTCATGTAACTTCTCTTTCAACCTGTGATTCCTGCTTTCTAATCTGGCTACCATTGGTCTCAAGGATTTACTGGAGGAAATTTCATAGTAAGATTCAAATGTTTTACCATGTCCTTTTTGTGTTTGAGGACTGGACGTGTGAGTGAACTCATCTGGTCTTTGATCATGGGTGTTGACTGGACTAGGTTCAGAAGTAACTTTGTCATATACTTGAACAGGGTTGTCGACTGGACTAAGTTCGGGATTAGGCTCGTCATACACTTGATCACGGTTGTTGACTGGGCTAAGTTCAGAAGTAAACTCCTTATACACCTGAGTAGGGGTATCCACTGGCATTTGAATTGGCTTGTCCTGCTCAATTTATTTGGGCGCATTAACTTTCCGATTGACTTTACGGACTTTTTGAATCAGTTGGGAAAGAGTCCATGTCATTTCAGAGGACTCTGGAGCCTTCTCATGATCATCCACACTTTTTAATCCTTCCTGTGGTGGATAACTGGGCACAGAGTTATCCATACCTAACAGTGTGCGTGTGCATTTTTGTTTGGGATTTCTCCTGGGTTTGTCAGTTAACTCTTCAAGTTGTTATACATCAATAATATCCATAGCAGTTGGAGGAGAAATTGTAATTTCAACATTCGCCTCTGTAGGAATAGTGTTTTCCACTCTGTCATGGTTAGTTTCCACACCATCGGAACCATGGACATCAAACGAATGTTCTGTACCAGGATTATCATCACTGGCTTCAATTGTGCAGTCTGGTGTATTCTTAGGGTCATCACAGATTTTGGTCATGGTTTTAACACCCTTTTTCTTAGAGTTCGGATTCTTTTGTGGAAGAGTGGACTTAACATTTTTATCTCTAGATTTGTCAGAGGCTAGGGTTTTTACAATGAACATATCCCAAGTTTCTTGTTTGTGGGATAACACAGATTTAATCAATATTTTGACAAGACCAAAATGAAATAAGATACCTCTAAAATCTTTGGCTTTGCAAACCTGTTCTGCCATTTTCTTTAAACTCTTCAACAGAAAATAGGGTATGTTCATAAAATGGTTATCTTTGAAATGTAGCAGGAGTCGGGCATGACATGGAAACACGATCGTATACCGTCCTTCACAAGTGAGGTAGCGTTGGAGGATAGCTAGCAACTGAGCCAATTTTGGTTCTAACCATGACCTTGATGTGCCCTCTGACCATTGTAATTTCCGGTACTATGGTTGCAGAAGTTGTGTGCAGAGCTTCTTGTCAACGAGCTGGCCCTTCGTCCATTTCTGACCAGTGTTGGGTAATTGAATTGCTTCAGAGATGAATTTTTCTGTGACTTCAAAATCTAGCTCACCCACCTTAGCTGGTCCACCATGTAAACGCAGAGCGAACTGAAGTGTAACTGAATCATCATACCCATCGAATTTCTTGAAAAACGGCTCCCATACAGCTTTCTCAAAAATGTGTTTGGTGGATTTATACTCAGGAAGAGCCTCCAATTCTGCAAAAGTCTCAGGTTCGTGACTATTTGCCACCATAATTTCACTCAGTATCACAGGAAAGGTCCAGAGGTGAGCAGTGGAATTAGATGAGGGAAACAGAGGAATAGAGTATGATGTGTGAAGTAGTCGTGAGAGGAATCATAGAAGAACATTTGAATTGTCGTGAGGATCGATAGCATGTAAGGAAATGATGATGGTCGTACACGTTTGCAAAATATTATTACATATGAATCATGTCGAATTCAGCCAAGATAATGTAGTGCATTTCCAGGATATGAAATGTCGAGACAGATTGGTTTATTAGGTACAGAGTATAGGTATAATGAAACATTATGGAGTATCGAGGCATTCCCAGTTCAAATTATTAATATGTAATTTAATACATTAAACCAACATGAAACTAAGCGTACCTGAATTAGATTACTTATTCCCTTGTTATGCATTCTTACTGTAGAGATCTTTGAAGTCAAGTGTGTATCTAGAGAGCGCTAAAATTATAATTTGAATTTGTATTTATGATGACCACTGTAGCTGATGGATTCTGTTTTGGCACTGGCTGGTACTGATGAAATAACCCAAAATCTGCAAAGAAACTTCAACCAATAATAACTTACTGAGAAAAAGACTTCCTATTTATGAAAGAAAATTATCTGATGGTTATCCCTGAACCTGTCTTTTTTTCCTTCCTGAAAGGGATCAATTAAAATTATGTCTTCAACAAATTCAAAGATTTAACCCATGGTACAATTCTTATTTGTGTGAATAAATGTTCTGGAGTCGAACACAAAAAGAAATCATTGGATTATCGGCCATTAATGAATGTCGTTAACCAATGCGAGATGACCCACCAATGATATCAATGGGCCTCAAGGTACCTATAGTACATCCTAACAGGTACGAATAAAGGTCTTGGTGTCGAGTCACCTATAGGATCTATCAACCAAGAGACATTGATGTATTCCCATGGTTGTTAGCAAGGAAATCTGCCATTGAGGCATGCAGAGTCCAAGGTACTAAATAGTCTCTAATCTCTACTCCAGATAAGGTGTTGGTGTCGATGGAGTGAGACTTGTTGGAAGGTGGACCTTAACGTATTCCACATCATCCAACGTGAGTGCAGATAGAAATCTTGCAGAAATAATTTTTGGAACAGTAATCACTTACTTGTGGATTTTATGAGCCCAAGTTAGTATATGCTCATTGCTTTCTCATGTTTTGAGAGTCTGAGAAAATGCTAAAAGAAAACTCTAGGGGGGGTTTCTTTCCCATCATAATTCACCAGGCCTGGTAAAGAATAATCCTATCCCTGATAAATGCCCCTTTCATACTTTAATGAGCAATCAAAGGGAGCAAACAAGCTCGAATTTATTCATTTCAAAACAAGTCAGTGCATATTGATAAGAAAATTTCATAAAATAAAATGGTCTTACCTTGTTACCTGTTGTGAAAGAGTGATGAAGCTCAATTCCGTACTTGCTTTGAAAAACCTGTAAAACTGAAGACAATATATCAACATATCCAAAAAGAAATGTTTTTTTTATATATATATTTTTTATTATTTGATTTTTTTTATTTTCTGGTAAAATTTTATTATTTACAAAATCTTAAAACAGCATAAATGATCAAGGATTAGTAGGAGGAGAAGACTCTTCTCCTACTATCTTTATTTTTGTTTGTTTGGCAATTTCCTGTAGAAAATCATGTCTTGACAAGGGTTTGTTATACACTTTTAATCGATGTCCGTTTACTACAAAGGAATTCTGAGAGTCATCTATGGTCTTGATTCTGACAGATCCATTATCAAAAACAGTTTCCACTTCATAAGGTCCCAACCACCTTGTCTTAAGTTTTCCTTTGAAATTTTTGTATTTGGAATCAAAAAGCAATGCCCAATCCCCTAGTTGAAAATATTTTTTCTTAATGTATTTGTCATGCCATTTGCTACGTTGATTTTGTACAAGGATAGTTCTTTGAAGAGAATCTTGCCTAATTTCTCCCAATTCATTTAGTTGCATGACTCTCTGCTTCTGTGCCTCATCCAAATTCAACCCCAACTCTGTTGCTAGGCGGAAGGTATGAATCTGAAATTCTATGGGAAGGAGAATTTTCTTGCCAAATACCAATTCATAAGGGGTATGACCAGTGGTATTTCTCCATGTAGTTCGGTATGCCCATAAAGGCTCTGGAAGTCTATCCGCCTAGTCTTTGTGATGTAAATGTATTGTCTTGGTCAGAATAGCTTCTAGAACTTTATTCATGGATTCCACTTGCCCATTAGCTTGTGGATGATATGGGGAAGACTTACAGTGATTTATCCCATATTTATATGTGAGTTCTTTCATCAACTTAGAAGTAAATTGGGCACCTTGATCAGTAAAAATATCTCGTGGAACACCGAAGCGGGTAAAGATATCTTCATAAATAAATTCAACCACTGATTTCTCAGTTGCTTGATATAAGGATTTTTCCTCTACCCACTTGGTCACAAAATCTGTACAAACCAAGATGTACTTCTTCTTCCTCGACATTGGGGAAATCRGTCCTACAAAATCAAGTGCCCATTTATCAAATGGTTCAATCACAACTTGCGGTCATAAGGGCATCTTGTATGCTATGGTAGGTCTTCCCATCCTTTGACAACTATCGCAGCTTCTCACATATTTTGTTGCATCATTAAATAATGTCGGCCGATAATATCCTGATTGTAAGACTTTATATGTCGTTCTCTTATCAGAGAAATGTTCTCCACATGGGCCATCATGAAAAGCCTAAAGGATATCGGGAATCTCGTCTTCCCAGACACATCTCCTAATGATCATATCAGGACTTGTATAGAAAAGATCACTTCCTACCCAAGAGTAGTAAGCACTTTGCTAAACAATTCTTTTCTTTTGTGGTGGTGACAAATGAGCTGGCAGTCTTCATGTAGCTAAGTAATTTGATGTATCTGCAAACCAAGGGGTCTTAATAGCTACTGCAAACAGATGTTCATTAGGGAAATTATCATTCACTAGGATGTCAGTACTAACTTGAGGAATACGAGAAAGAAAATCCGCAACTACATTCTCTTTCCCTGGCCGATCAACTATAGTGATGTTAAATTCTTGAAGTAGCAAAAGCCATCGTGTGATTCTTCCAGTAGTAACTGGTTTGTTCATCAAAAATCTGATAGCAGAATGGTCTGTATGTACAAAAACCTCATATCCAGTGATGTAATGACGAAATTTGTTAATGGCATGAACTACTGCTAAAAATTCTTTCTCTGTTACAGTGTAGTTCAATTTAGGAGGAGTAAGGTTTTTGCTAGTGAAGTAAATTGCATAGTTTTGTTGGTTTTCTTTTTGTCCAAGCACTCCTCCTAAAGTAGTGTCTGAGGCATCATTTGAAATATGGAAAGGAAGAGACCAATTTGGTCCTCTTAGAATAGGTGCCATGGACCATTTTTCTTTCAAATTCTCAAAAGCATTCTGACAATTGTTATCCCAACAAAATTCTGCATCTTTTGCTAATAGTTTAAACATGGGGCTGGCTATATTTGTAAAGTTTTCAATAAATCGACGATAATATCCAGCATGTCCCAAAAAAATTCTCACATCTTTTTGGGTTTTTGGAGAGGAAAGTTTAACTATCACTTCAATTTTGGTTGGATCAACTTTAATTCCTTCTGCAAATAAATGATGACCCAACACTATTCCCTCAGTTAATAGCATTTTACATTTTTCGTGACTAAGGGATAAATTTGATTCCTGACAGCGAATCAAGACTTTCTCAAGATTACTTAAGGCTTCTTCGAAAGTGTTACCATAAACAGTAAAATCATCCATGTAAACTTCCACACAATCATGAATTAAGTCAGCAAAGATCCCAAGGACTGCTCTCTGAAATGTAGCAGGAGAATTGCATAGTCCAAAAGGTAGCACTTTATAAGCATAAGTGCCCCATGGACACATAAATGTTGTTTTGTCATGGTCTTCAGGAGCAATTTGAATCTGATTGTATCCACTACATCCATCGAGAAAGGAAAAGTATCTTTTTCCAGCCAAGGTATCCAAAACCTGATCTATAAAGGGCAAGGGAAAGTAGTCCTTCAGGGTTTCCTTGTTCAGCTCCCTAAAGTCTACACACATTCTCCATTTCCCTGTCATTTTCTTAGGTACCACAACAAGAGGTGAAACCCACTTGCTGTCAGAAATTGGATAAATGAATCCAACGTTTAATAATTTATGTAATTCTTCTTTCACAAAATATTTTAGGATTGGATTCATACGCCTTTGTGGTTGTCTTAATGGGGTTATCCTTGGTTGGATATAGATGTGGTGAATGTAGGTGTCAGGATGCACTCCTCTCATATCAGTGTATTCCCATGCAAATTCCCCTGACTGTTCTTTCAAAAGATTTGTTAACTCTTCCTATTGGCTGAGACTTAATTCAGAGTTGATGTATAGACATTTGCCTGGGCTAAGTTCTATTGGGATGGTATATGACCCCGGATGCTCATCAATGGTGAAAACCGTAGATGGTGAAAATGAGAAAAATAACTCACTTCGTTCTTGAAATTCCTCTCTGAAAATTTGATCGTATTGAAAATATGTTTGTGGGAACTCAACATTTTATGTCACAGAAAGAAATTGACTTAAAATATCATCCTCTGTAGGTTCTTGTAGTGCGTGAAACTCATTAACAGAGAATAAAGATTCTTCCTCATCATTCTCGTGATAGGGATATTTTAGCCACCATAATTCTTCTGTAACCGGTTGAGCAGGTGGAAAAAGAGTAAGTTTCCGTGAAGAAATGCCATTTGAGATGAACATATCCCCACCACAACATCCTATGAAAGCATTGGTCGTGGCCAACCAAGGTCTCCCTAGAATGATTGGATGGCCTTTCGTGGGGTCCTTTGAATGAATAATCATGAAGTCAATAGGATATTCCCACGAAGCTAATGTTACAAGGATGTCATCAAGGACTCCAGCAGGTTTTATAGTTGTTCTGTCAGCAAGTTCAAGAAATGTAGGGGTAGGGTGAAGGAATTGACTTAGTTGCAAAAGTTCCACTGTATTGATAGTCATTATATTAATGGCTGCACCTAGATCGACTAAAGTATTACCAATAGAAACATTGTTGATAGTCACTGAAACTATTGGGTTCCCTGGGTTGGCATACTTCACAATTTTAGGCGTTTTAGAAATACAATTCGATGACTGGCCTACTAGGTGTATCATGGGTGAATCTTTATGTTTCTGACCTAGTTTCTTAATGCAGAGTTATTTTATGGTTTTGGCATAGATGGGAACATCTCTGATCGCTTGTAACAATGGAATCTTAACACAAACATTTCTTAGTTCATTCATGATGTCAAACTCAGATTGAACAATTGGTTTTTCAATGAGCAACCTTTCAGGAAAAGGATGTGTTTGGGGAACCTGAGTTTGTATGTTACATTGTGATTCAGATACTTTATGCTTTGGAATGATAACATCTTTCAAAGATACCCCATTTGATAAATCATCTATAGGTTCTTCCTCATGTTCTTGGATAATTACTTTTGGTGTTGTTCTTGTTACAGGCTGAGTTTTATTTAAAGTTTTTCCAGATCTCAGCAGTATTTCTTGTATGGAAATGGGGTTTATGGTGTAAGTTGGGTAATTTTGAAAATCAGCATTATGGAGTGGTAGAGGTGGTCTGTGGTTAGGATTTGGAATGGGTTGAGCGGGAAAAATGGTGGGGCGAGGTGGATTATGAGGCTGCTGAGGAGTTTGTTGAATGGGTGGTAAAGGAGGTGGAGTAAAACCAGGCAATAACTGATGTATGTTTGGAGGATACTGAGTACATGGATTCTGGGGAATTGGTACCACATATTGTTGTTGGTTATTTCCAAAATTCGGGTCTCTCCATCCCTGGTACCAAGGTTGAGCAGGGACATTTTGCGGAGGCCAATTTGGCCAGTTCCATGGATGTTTTTGTTGTTGAGAGAAGGGTGGATAGTAGTTGGAAGGTTGTGGGGATGGTTCTTGATACATATTTGAGTTCCTAGGTTGCCAAGGCCTCTTAGGTGCAGATGGAGTCCCTGGAGCTTCCCCTCCCTTGAATATGGCTTGCAATCCTGGTAAGGATGGGCAATCTTCGGTTTATGATTTTCAGAATATATTGCACATACAGAAACATTGTCCAAAGGACATTCTTGTAAAGGATGCCTTTTTCTGCATTTTGGGTAGAATATGCTTAATACAGGGTTTTCCTCTTCCTTCTTTCTCTTAATATTCAGAGTGTCTAATTGAGAGCCAATTGTTCCTAAAATGTCTATTTTAAAATTTTCCAAAAGGTTTCTCAATTCGATTCTAGTAACTCCACCAGATGTGGGTACTTTGGTGTTTTTGTTGACAGGTTCTCTCACACTTTTTGCAGTTTTCCCCCTACTTCTTGAGTAAGTTCTACATAGTTCACTGATTTCTTCAAAGTCTTTTTGATAAATGTCTCCTAAAGCCATTAAATTGAGAGTGTCAATATATTCGTCTGAACCCCTTTTTAAGAAAAGAGTCTTGATTGCTTCATCTTGGAGATCATTATATTTAGATTTTTGAAGGGTATATGTAAATCTTTCTAAGAAATCCTCAAGGCTCTCTTCATCTTGTTGTTGCATTTTAAAAATATCATTTCGAGAATCCTTGGGTCTACAATAGTCCTGGTACTTCTTTAAAAATTTTGCCTTCATATCTTCCCAAGATCTAATGTTGTACTCTCCTAAACTCATGAACCAACGTAATGCAGAATCTTTTAGGGTAGCAGGAAACAAATTCAGTTTATGTGCATCCTGGAGATAGTTATAACTCATGCACAAGATGTCAAACTCAAAAAGAAAGACATCTGGGTCTTCACTACTTTTCCCATAAAAGGTTGGTAGTGCCGAAGGTGGGATATTTTTCATATTGACATTCTGGACCAAATCCAAAATAGGAAACCCAAAGGTAGTTTTTGGTCTTAGCTCAGTCTCTACTTGTTCTTCTTCTTCATTTTCAACATGAATTTCTCCTCGTTCTCTTCTATCCAATTCTCTCCCTCTTTCTGCCATGTTAAAAGGATTACCAAAAATTGTATATGCAATCTGATCTTTCTTTGGTGAGGGTGTGAAATCCCACCTCTCTGGATTCTTTTTGACAGAATTGCTATCTCCTATTGGTTCTTTTGAGGATCCTATTACCTTTGATTCAACAGTTGCAGTTGTTATTTGTGAAACTATAGTGTCAGGGTTCATGAGAATAGCTTGCACTTCTTCTGGATTAACTGTGTCAACCATGTTTGGATCACCAGGAATTTGAATTTGTTGGTATGTGGTGTTTCCTGGTTCTAGGTTTTTCTCTATGGTTTCCTCAGCTAGAGTTCCAGTCTCAGTTTCTATTTCTTTTTGGGTGGAGGTTTCTTCTTTTTGTTTTTTTGTATTTCCCCTAAATCTACCTCTATGATCTCTATTTCTCATGAAAACATACTAGATGAAAGAAAAACTAAGATTGAGTTTCAGAGGAACCTGTGATAACTGATATGTCGGTTCTCACCCTTCGTTTCATAGCTCCTATTTCATCAATATGCTAACATACCACACCAAACCAAATACATTTTAAGAAAATAACCAAAACAATTATCTTACTTACCTTCTAAACAGCTCCCCGGAAACGGCGCCAAAAATGTCAGGCTGCTATATTAAAGATTTTTAATTACCCGAAAACACTGAATTGTCAAACCAGGGTAAGTGAACTTAGAGCTGCTACATTGTATGTGCTGGTAAGATTCTAATTCCTATATAAAGGTTATTCTGAGAAGAAAACACAAACTTACTCTTAAAAACTGAACCCTAATGATTATCTTGAAACTAATCATCTCTTGTTTAATTCATCAAAGGAAAACAATTCTGAGTTTAAGTACAGGTACTTCTATTTCTGATCCAATGTAATCTCCCAAGACTATCTACCATTAGTTTAAACATCTAATCATCATCATATCTATCTAAGCCATAAAAGAAAGAACATTTTTGAAAACCTTTTAATCTAAACATCAAAAATAGTTCTGAATCTAACCACAGGTAAAACAAATAAATGTCCTATTTACCCTACTGGTACTGGGAGCTTCCTTTAATCCAACTGTAAACTAACTATCCTAACAGAACAGAGTAAATATAAACTCGCATTTCTTTTGAATCATGATCAAATTGAAAACTAGAAACAAAGCAAATCTAGTTCATTCTTTAAGTTCTACAGGGATAAATAACGCATTCAACATTTGTCAATCTATGAGATGATATCACACTGGAAATGATCCAATTCGAAGAATGGTTAAGCAAGAATCTCACAAAGTAATTTTCAAACTCAAATAAACTAACTTACATGCAGATTCTAAAATACTGAAATAAACTAACTCTACTGTGGAAAAGAGACAGCGACTTGAACCTGTTGGTGGGCCCAACCAAGAGGTGCAATCACCTAAAATGAAACTAGAGCTACTCAGATCATTCCATGCAAAAATTGTTCATACTTCACGCTCCATAATTCATAAAACGACTCAAATCATTTAACAACGAATAACATAACGCATAGCAAATTTGTATTATCAGAAATCGTATCACATAGCATATTGTAACCAACGTTTCTTGAGAGCGATCCCAGTTTTTATAGATCCTCTCCAAAATAGTTTTAAACATAGGTGCATTAATCTAAATGGATCTCAGATCTGAAAATGACTCATATTCAGTTAAAACGAACTTCACAGCTTCATGACACGTAGTGTCAAGAAGCGTGGATCATAAAGCATTCTAATAAAATGGTTCTACAATCTCGCCCTGAGTCATCATATTGAGTTATGACTCAATCAATCATATGAATCGGACTGTCAATCCACTCTGGCCATGTCGTGCAAGTCTTCGACAACTTCTTTGGTATCTCCACTAAGTGCGATCTGGTACCTAATACTGATAAGTTATGTTTCAAAGGAACAGTACCTAACTCATGTCACATTAGTATCAACATTAGTTTAAAATATCAAAATACATTAAAAATAACTTGAATCATAAGAATACCTTGAATAGCCCCATTTAGTTGTAAAAGGATGTCAAATGTGTCATGGTAAGGCCAGAAGGAAATGACACTAGATATGATAATGGAGGTATATTTGACATGATATAGGCAAAAATATAGTCAAACTGGAGACTAACAGAGTGCATACTCCAACCTCAAGCCATTGAAAGACATTTTTGATCTTGAATCAAGTGTCGCACCAAGAAAATATTGCAAATTCGAATGTTATCCAACCCAAAACTCATCTTCTGCAATCCCTCTTCCCTGGGAGGTTCACACCCCACCTGAGAGCATCCTGAGGGAAGTTCGCACCCTACCTGTGTGTAGCTTGTGAACTTGCCTGGGAAGTTCACACCCTACTAGTGTATTTGCCTGCGAACTTGCCTGGGAAGTTCGCACTGTACTCCATTGTAGGGTGAGGGGAGTTAACACCTTGCTAGTGTATTTTCCTGTGAACTTGCCAATGAAGTTTGCACCCTGCCTTTGTCTAGGGTGTGAGAATTATTGTTCCTGAAAATGATGGTAGTTTTTAGTACTAGGGTTTGCACCCTGCTAGAGATGGGACCTGCGAGAATACAATTATGTTCGCACCTCACTTCCGTAGCTCCATGGCCTCCATGGCTCTGATACCATGTAGAAATTTTGATACACTTAATGTATTCATGTGATTCTCCTGATCTAACAATTATACGTCATTGTTAAATACAGAATCAATTCTACTATTATTCTTGTGGAAAATTAAACCACGATCACAACCACAATCACAAAATGAAATATCAATAACACATAACACATAATTTTTACCGGGAAAGCGTAAAGCTAAAAACCCCACTATCATATATTATGTATATCA
>JASDQU010815518.1:11463-24937 GCA_032191745.1 Picea mariana
ATTATTCTTGTGGAAAATTAAACCACGATCACAACCACAATCACAAAATGAAATATCAATAACACATAACACATAATTTTTACCGAGAAAGCGTAAAGCTAAAAACCCCACTATCATATATTATGTATATCATGAATCATGAAACAATCTCATACAAAACTCTAATCCAAGATCTCTCAGTACAATACAATCGTTTCACACTGTCATACACAAATTAGCAAATACATGTGCCAATTCCTGTGTCCAGACAGCTTGCCTCCTCTACACAATCTCTGCAATTCGAATTCTCACAATGATCATTACGAATTGCCTAGTTTGCACATGCTCATAAGCATATCCACTGCATGTGTGATAAAATCACAACTGATAGCCAAATTGTCCCTTTCACCTATTATCTCAACTGGGTCTCCACTAGATCTGACATGCATGTAGTTAACCGTGGTGAATCTTCAGTTGCATGTGAGTTCACTAATTAACTAAACTCTCACTAGTGCATGTTTAGTTACAACTAGTACAACTGATCTTAACTCACTTAACTACACTTATAATTCTGTTACAAATCCAACTCACTCAGTTATGAATGAAATAATAGATTAATATTTATTGTCTAATTGATTTAAGGGAAAAGTAAATTAGACACATGTTTCTTGTTGACTTTTCAACATATGTGACCAAATTTGATGGCTCAAACCCCACTGGTTGGGTAACCCAAATGGAACATTACTTCTCTTTATACAGCATTACATATGACTTGGCCAAATTCCGATATGGTGTTCTCCATCTAGATCGAGAACGTTGGCAATGGTGGCAATGGAGAAAATATTCTCGTCAAGGGTATATTGCTTGGACGCAATTTGTGGCAGATCTTTATGAACGCTTTGACACTGACACCAACCATTTGGGTCATTTGACAAAGCTGAAACAATTAGGAACAATGGAAGACTTTATAGCTTCCTTTGAGCACCTACCTTTTAGAACAGAGGGCATGTCTGATGTCTTTTTCCGAGAGTGTTTTATCAGTGGCCTCAAGGATGAAATTTGGGCCCATGTCCTCATGGCTCAGCCTAAGAGTTGGGTGGAGGCTACCAAAAGAGCTAAAGAAGCAAAACAGGTTGTATCTTCTCAAAACCGCAAACCCTCCTTCATTCCTCTCCCTAAACTAGTAAATCCCACTACTCCCTCTGCTCCACTAAAGATCCAAAAATTGACCCGAGCTGAAATGGCTAAACGCCAACTCAAAGGCCTTTGTTATAACTATGATGAAAAATATTTCCTGGGCCACAAGTGTAAAGAACAAAATATTTTTATGGCCATCTTTGAGGAGATTTCAGAAGAAGATGAAGAAACTCCCTCTATGTCTGAATCATCTGAATCCACTGACATAACCCCTCCCTCAGACCCTCCCGAAGTAGAACCAGTCATTTCCCTCAATGCTCTCCCTGGCTTCTCCGCTCCCCAAACCCTCAAGCTAATCGGTTACATCAAGCATCGGAAGGTCATAATTCTGGTTGATAGTGGTAGAACCCATAATTTTATTCATCGTTGCATTGCCCAAGAAACTCATTGCTACATCCATGCTGTCAATAATTTCCAAATCATGATTGCCAATGGTGGTTCCATGAAATGTGGAGGGAGTTGTGAAAATGTGTGTCTCTAAATTGGTGACTACCACCCGAAATCCCATATGTTTTCTATCGACATGGGAGGTTGTGACATTGTGCTGGGTGCAAACTGGCTAAGGAATTTGGGTCCCATTCTCATGGATTTTAAATACTTAACCATGAAATTCAACCAGGAGGGCCACCAGTATAAGTTCCAAGGCATCATCGTCTGTTCACCTAAGACCATTAGTTCCCATCGCATGGAAAAGCTGCTCAAAAAGGGTCATTCTGGTGTTATCGCCCAACTCCATGCCATACAAGCAACAGAGACACCCTTTGTACCGTAAGACCTCCAAGCCATCCTTTCTAAACATCAATTGGTCTTTTCCACTCCCCAAGGCCTCCCTCCGTCCCGTGGTGTTCATGATCATTCCATTCCCCTTGTACCAGAAATCCTTCCTCCCAATATTCGTCCATATCATCACCCCTTTCCCCAAAAAAATGAAATTAGAAAATAGTCCAGGAACTCCTTAATGCAGGTGTTATCCACCCTAGTATGAGCCCCTATTCGTCTCTTGTGGTCATTGTTGTTGGGAAATAATACCCTACGGACTAGCAAACTAGGGCTAGGCTTGCATGCAGATTTTGACCTTAAAGAAATGACCTTTTAACCTACCACCCAAAACTTAAACCCCTTTTTCATAATACATGCATGGAAAGGACCTACTAACCTTTTTACTGATGTTTGGTGTAGATCCTCGGTTGCGCTCTTGACCGCTTGCTTGCGCCACTTCTTCCAAAGTTATCCTGCAATCAAAACAAACAACCACGCATGCATGCTACTTTTCTACTTGAGGGTTAGAAATTAAGCACAAATTACACATACCACATATAACTCATGCATTGGGACGGGAAAAGTATTCTTTTATTATTTTCAAAATGAATCAACTTACAATTGTAGTCGAGATCGGCCACCGCTCCTCGATCTTGATCCTAGGCTCCTCCTCTTCTTTTGTCCTCCAACTGCTTTGCGTTAATTCTCCTTAGGCCTGAGGAAAGGCTAAAGGGTTGGGACATATGGATTCGGAAAATGGGCAGAGTTTCTTCGCTATAATTTTCCTCCTCGAAATAGTACCCCTACCCCTTCTTTTATAGGCTAGAAGGAGCTAGAGTTTTGGACGAACTCCGGCCATGCATGGCCGAGAGTTTCAGTTAACTGACCCATAGCTTTTTGTCACGTCAGCAACTTTCCTATTTTTTAGTTTTGTTAGGTAAACGCGGGCTGTATTAGGCCTGCCAACGTTCACACGTGTGCAGTAGTGGGTTAGGGCGCGTGTACCTTTACCCAAGAGGATTTTTAAAGAGGTTGTTCAACAGATATTTTGGCAATGAAGGGATATGAGTTGGCATGATGCTAGGTAAGCATGTGTGGTGCAATTTAGGGTTATAACAGTCATGGTCCTGAAGAAAGAAGGTTCTTGGAGAATGTGTCCTGACTTCTGTGCCCTCAACAAACTTACCATCAAAGACAAATTCCCCATTCCTGTCATTGATGACCTCCTGGATGAATTGAGTGGCGCCAAATTCTTCACTAAACTGGATCTTCACTTAGGCTACCACCAGATACGTATGAAAGAGGCAGATATTCCCAAGACTGCCTTTAGAAATCATGAGGGCCACTATGAGTTTTTAGTCATGCCCTTTGGCTTGTGTAATGCCCCCTCCACCTTCCAAAGCCTCATGAATCATGTCTTTCATCCTTTTCTCTGCCATTTTGTCTTATTTTTCTTTGATGATATCCTTATCTATAGAAAAACCTGGACATACCATCTTTCTCATGTGGATCGAGTTCTCCATCTACTCTCTCAATGCCAACTTTTCTTGAAATAGTCTAAATGTGCTTTTGGCACCTCAGAAGTAGAATACTTGTGTCATTTGGTTGGAAAAGATGGAATTAGGGTGGATCCTAAAAATATTGAAGCTATGCAAGACTGGCCTCACCCAAATACTCTTAAGAACTTACATGGATTTCTAGGCTTAACAGGGTATTATCGCAAGTTTGTTAAGAATTATGGGAAAATTGCAGCACCTCTCACTGCTCTCCTCAAAAAGAACTCTTTCACTTGGACTCCAGTCGTTGCTCAAGCTTTTCAAACCTTGAAGATGGCCATGTGAACCACTTCAGTCCTCACCCTTCCCGATTTCACAAAGACATTTGTGTTAAAATGTGATGCCTCGGGGAAAGGAATTGGTGCTATCCTTATGCAAGAGGGTCAACCTTTGGCCTTTACCAGCAAGAAACTATCTGAAAGAAATCTGGGAAAATCCATCTATGAAAAGGAAATTTTGGCTATTCTGCATGTCATGGATCTGTGGCACCCTTATCTATTGGGGCAACGGTTCCAAATTAAGACAGACCATCAAAACCTCAAGTATCTTCTGGAACAACGCATTTCCTCCCCAGAACAACAAAAATGGGTGACTAAACTCTTTGGATATGATTATGAGATCATTTATAAGAAAGGAAAAGATAATGTGGTTGCAGATGCACTTTCCCGAAAATACAAAGATGAAGGATCCCTTTTTTCTCTTTCATTCATTGTACCAGATTGGCTCCAAGCCGTTCGCTGGGAATGGCTACAAGATCCCAAAAGTTCGCAGTTGATCCAGCAATTGCAGTCCAATGCTCCAGCTTCCCTAGGGTACTCTTGGCTCCATGAGGAACTTCAATACAAAGGTTGTTTGTATTTAAGTAAACAATCAAATATTAAATCCACGGTACTTTCTGAGCTTCATGCTACACCCACAGCAGGGCACTCCAAGTTCACCAAAACCTATGACAGGGTCAAACATTCCTTTTTCTGGGATGGTATGAAATAGGAAATTTGTAATTTTGTAGCTGAATGTGACGTGTGTCAACGCAACAAGGGAGAAATAGTCAAATCATCAAGCACACTACAACTGCTCCCGATTCCACCTGCTATTTGGAAGGATATCTCTATGGATTTTATTACCGGCTTACCCAAATTGGGAAATAAATCTGTCATTATGGTCGTTGTTGATCGCCTTTCCAAGTATGCTCATTTCGATGCCATTCAACACCCATTTACAACATCCATGGTGGCTCAAATATTCATGGATTAGGTCTTCAAGCTTCATGGCATGCCGCACTCTATTGTTTCTGATCGTGACCCAACTTTCACAAGCAATTTTTACCAAGAACTGTTCAAGATACAAGGCACAGAATTGCATCTTAGCACAGCTTATCATCCCCAGACTGATGGCCAAACGGAATTTCTCAACAAATTTTTGGAAACATATTTGAGGTGTTTTGCCTCGGAAAAGAAAAATCAGTGGGCTCAATCGTTACCCCTAGCTAAATGGTGGTACAACACGTCATACCATACAGCTACATGCATGAATCCTTTTGAAGTGGTATATGGATAGAAGCCACCTTCAGTTCTCTCATACTTACCAGGTGCCTCTAAGGTCCAGGCGGTTGACCTAACACTTACAGCTCGAGAGGCTATTCTCCGTACCCTCAAAGAGAATTTGGTCATGGCACAGAATCACATGAAGCAACAAGCAGATCAAGGTTGCTCTGAACGTCAATTTGTAGAAGGGGATTAGGTGTTTCTTCAACTGCAACCTTACAAGACAACTTCCCTCAAGGTAGAGCATTGTCAGAAGCTAGTGCCCAAATTTTATGGTCCTTATACCATGCTCAAGTGTGTGGGACAAGTCGCCTATCAGTTAGTGTTGCCCAGCCATTCGAAGCTACATCTTGTTTTTCATGTTTCATGCTTAAAGAAGGTGATTGGAGATAAGTGCCAAATTCAAACCAACCTTCCAGAGTTAGCTAAATAATAATCCATTTGGCTACAACTAGAAGCCATTTTGGACCAGCGTGAGTGTCGCCTATGTCAAAGAACCATCAAGGAAGTGCTCGTCCAGTGGAAAGATACAACTCCAGCAGATGCCACTTGGGAACCAACTACCATTCTGCAACAATTTCCTCATCTCAAGCCTTGAGGACAAGGTTGTTTTTAAGGGGGCGGACATGTTAGGGTCCTAACCCGCACATAGGTAGAACAATATATTCGGATGTAATAAAGGTCAATATTAATAAGGCCTTTCAAAAAAATAGAATAAGGTGGATGTAAGAAGACCTAATAGAAGCTTCTGCTTCTAGAAGGATCTTCCTCTAGATGCTTCTTTTTAGTATAAATAGGAGTCCAGGGTATGAGAACCCTAGCTTGGATATTATTGTAATAGAGATCTTCTCAACTAGAGGTTGCCCCCTCGAAGAGGCCCATGAACATTGCTTTCAGATTCAAAGTGTTATTTATGTTGTTATTCTTATATCATTTTAGTGTTATTGTGGTGAATGCTCTAGTTATATTGCTATTATTCTGCCATTACTAGCATTTTATTTATGTTCAGCATACATTTTATATCTGGTATATTACAATTCACCCCCTTTTCTGATATTGATTACAGCTAAGAGAACTTTTGTGTTAAGTGGATGAAGTGGCAGTGTCTTGAGTGGATTGTAGTAAAGTTTTTTTTGTTGATTTACAGTTGATTGTCGTTGTCATTGACCAGTGACCATTTCTTCTGCGCTTTCATTATATCATATTTTCTCTCAATACCAACCCCTCATGTATCCCATAAAATTGTTTCACCCCCCTTCTCGTTGATTAACGTTAGAACAATTTGTATGGATTGGATTGCATGAGCCTGTTACATTCTAAGCCAAATCTATTTCATATTTTTAAGGAGTTGTCATGCATGGTTATCTAAAAGACTATTTTCTAATTGTTAACATATGCAGTATGAGTTTTTTTAGTCAAGGAAACAGAGGTAGAGGTAACTAGAACCGAGGCCCAACAAGGCCTAGGTTCTCTATACATTTTGATGATGATTTAGAAGAGCTTGGCCAATTGTTTCATGTTGGATTTTTTAATTGGATTGGACARGGAATAGTCCAACCAAGACCTGAAAGGCCTTTTTTCCAAGCCCCTCAAGCCCCCAACATCCCTCTGCCTCCTCATGTCTCTTTACATCCTAAACTCCCAGAAAATGATGGGTGGCARGAGATTGTTCACCCGACAGTCTCCCAACACCATGGCTGGACAAACTTAACTTTGTCTACTCCTCCACCTTTGAACCCCATTGTCCAATTGGCCCCAAACCACTCACCAGTGAAATCCTCCCATGCTAGCAAGAGATTGAAGACTGAAGACCACCATGAATTTGATAAATGAAAAGCTACAGCTACCCCTTATTCACCCTCTGATGACTCTGACAAATCCGTGTCTTCACGGATGCATTTGAGGGACGACTATTCCCATGTGATTAGTGAGATAAAACCTAAAGGATCTGGCCAGCCCAAGGAAAATTTAGGAAAATCAAGAGGTGACAGTAGCAACCAAGGAAGGGTTGCATCATAGACTGGAAAATATGTCTTTTGATGTTTATGTTATTTATTGTTTTATGACGGTGGACTTCATGGATTTTGGACAACATGTTTTATTTTGGATATATGAGTATTATTTTGAAGTATTTTCAAATTTCATGAAATAAATTTTCGAAAAGTAAATGTGTTTGAAGGGAGGCACAAGGGATGTGTTGTTTAACTAATGGATTTTGTGTATGATGGCTATGATTGTTATGAACTAAAGGGAGTCACAAGGGGTCCCACCTACTAGTTATTATTTATTTATGACCCTATTGTGATTATTACTCAACCCCCCCCCCCCCCCCCAACTAAATTTATTTGAGTCTTTAGTTAGCTTAACTAATAAGTTGGTTCAACTACTTCAACCAATTCTAATTTGTTAAAAGCAGAAGTAAGGGGAGGAACAAGAGGAGGATAGAAGCATAAGCATGAAGGTTTTCTCTTTGAGTTTGTGTTGAGATAATTCAGTTTTCATTCATGCATATATTCATCATAATCCTAATTCTCTTTTATGATAGCAGGGTCTTACTGTAGACAACAATATTCATGGTTCAATCAAATCATTCAAACACTTGTTCTTCAGAGGTGTTGATCTATCTTTGATAGTCTGTGTATTCTTGTCTGTTTGTGAATTAGTTTTCATGACTGACAAAGGCTATTGTGCAGAGTCAAGTGGGAAACAATCTGTGGCAAGCTGATCCAACTTCTAGAGTTCATTTTTGGTTTTCTTTCAGAGGTCCTTTTGTATGTTCCATCAAGGATGTCTAAGTTTGACTTTGGTCCAAGATCTTTGTATGAGATTTTGTAAAGAAAATTAATCTTTGGTGAATTAGAATGAAATAAAGGATTGATTTATTTCTCAATCATCTTGATTATCATCTTGTTGTCTTTACTTATGTTTTTACATTTATTTCAACAACTGATATGTTCAGAAAAATACATAAAAAGTGTATTTCCAACAAGATTTTTGTTAATAAAAGACTAGCCTAAGCACTTCTAATTAATACTTGTATATATTTTTGTTGGCTATAAACATAGTGTGATATTCTGGTCTACTTTACTTTAGCCAAGTAAAGTCTGAAAATGCTTGAGTAAGATATATTCATATCTTTTCCTCAACAAGGTGTCCTAGAGAACAGGTGTCTGTCAGGAACTTGTTGTCTTCTATAACGGCTTTGATTTCTATTGTGCGCTCATTTGTTGGAGAAATGTGTGCAGAAAGTGGTTGTTTTATTGTCACGGCTATTATCAAAATGGTAGAGTGCTTTGGGGAAATGTGTCCTTCAAAAATGCCAAGATTTGTCTTATGTTTTTCGGATGCAGATACAAACACCTGCTAAACTTTCTTTTTCCGTGCGCTAGCGAGAGCCACATGGGATTCCTTCTCGGCCACTTTGCATTCTATGGAATGATTTGTATGCCTTTATTTCACCAGTATCTATGTTGATCACAACTGTACAATGGTTTCTTGTGCCTCTCTAAGTTGTCTTTTTAGCCATGCCACGTTCCCTTCGCGGCCCTACATTGTTGATGCTTCCATAGTCTTTGTCGCTAACTGTCACCTCAACTCCATGTTTTCCTGATAGAGTTCAGTGATAGCCAGCTTTGCCTTCTTTAATTGTTGAGATGGCTCTTGATCATTCACTCCTATGATATCCATTTTCCTTGTTCTGCTCCTATCTTCACGAATCGATCCTCCAGTAGGCTCTAGCCGGATAGTGCACATGAGTAGTTATTCATTCATCGATATGGCATGCATATCTTCTAAAAATCGAGCTTCCACAGCTTCCTTGTTCTTCCTCGGCCTGCCCCTCCTCCGAGGCATTTGTTGTTGAGGAGACAAGGCTTCTATTGTCTTCCCTTTCTGTGCAAATCCCTCAACTTCAAGTTCTGCCCGGTTTGATCTAGTATTCTCTGCGGGTAAAGGAATAATTCCTTTCACATCTTTGGGAATGTCTGTTGCAAGTGAGAATGACTCCTAGTCGTTTTGGGGATTGTACCTTGAAATTTTGCTGCTCTGCGTGCCTTTTCTTAAGCTCTGAGGGGTCTCCATTGCGCGACCAGTGTGTATTATGTGCACAATATATCCAACAGACGCATGGGGGGGGGGAGTTTTGAACAAACTGGACTGGCAAAGAAAATTGCAAACAGATTTTGGGCCTGGTTCTATGACTGGAAAGAGTGTCGAGCATCTAAGATTTATAACGAGTTGGATAGGAGAAGGAATCATGTTGGAGGACAGTGAATTCATGGTGATGATATGTTTCGAGTCGAGTTGCAGGTTTTCCATGGAAAATCACCGCATGTAGGATACAAACGACAAGGTTTTCTAGGCATGCATGATACGAACGCCGTGATTTTTCATTCCTTCGGCCTTCATTATGAACTGATAATAGTTGTTGTACTTGCCGATGCAACTTCCATTAACTACTTGACTTGACCTGGGGCACGTAGATATTGGTTTCTTAACAGGACTCGACTCTTTGGAAAAGACATACACGTACCACTTATGAAAGTTCGACTCTGACATCCCTTCCCGTTTCCAAGGGCCAACTGACCACTTGCTGACTTCGACCTCACGGTGCTATGTACCTGACTTCACATGTTTGGACGCATGGGTCACAACGTGACTTAAAACTGACTCTAACTAGAAAGAAAAATGATGGTGCTAACAGTGACTTCGGGACTTCGGGACTCTGGGACTTCAAATATCCAGAAGTTCTTCCAACAACTTTTCCTCGAATGTCGAACTCCAAAATTTTTAACCTCCCGAGGCCCACGTAGTCCAGTTGTCACCAATCAAAGTGGTGCATGTGGCCCCACCATCGAGTGACACGTGTCAGGTCCAAATCAGTACTAAGGGCCTATCAAAAGTACAAAAAACGTGACACGTGGCAAACTTGGGATAGGTCCACGTCACCCTATGTGATGTCATCATGACACATCATATCCGATGCTTTGGGACTTCAGGGATTTCTTATCATCGACACTTTATTAAACCTGTCAAACTATCGAATAGGTCCACGTCACCCCCAGTGATGTCATCATGTCACATCACTTAGAAAAACCCAGGACTTCAGGGATTCCTTCACATCTACATATTTTCAAAACTCCCAAACTATCGACTATCAACAACTGCTTCCCGTAGCTTCGATACTTTGGTGATTTCTTCACCACGCAACTTCCAATGGATTACCTCGAACATTGAACCACAAGAGAAATCCAACAGTTCTCCTCCTCCCGAATGATCTACGACTGAGAATCACTTTGGGACTTCGAAGGATTTCGTTGTTGAACACCCCACAACCCCTGAACTGTCGAATTCTAAACATTGCTTAATTTGAGGACATGTGTCCCTAGAAATGGATGGTCCATATTAGTTCTAGACTTCGAAAATTTTCTCTTCTATAGTTTTAAAACGGTCGGAGGGGCAAATTCCAAAGGAATTTTGTGCTTAACCTCCGTACTCCTTCTCTATATCTGACGGTTGTGGGATATTTTTATTCTTTCAAATAGATCCAATGACCCAAATTTAAATTTGTGGCCCAATACCATGCTTGTTTTGGTTTATCAAATTGTTATACCTCCTGATATTTTGAACACAGCCAAGGTGTTCCCTCAGTGACTCTTGGCACTTTGTCCATCAATTCCTTGTGGAAATTTAACTCCAAATTCCACACTCGTGGCCAATCTAGGTTCAGTGTAGAAACCATGGGCTCTGATACCAAATTGTAACATCCCTCGGTCACCAAGGTCGGGGACACACCACTACTTCAAAACCAAACTGCTTTGAAACCAGATTGCAATGTACCCAACCATCCCAGGGCCATACATGCTACCAAAAACTCTACTTTGTACTCTTGCCAAACTCTGATATATATATATAATGAAAATGTAACAGATATAGACATTCTTCTCATACATAGATTCATGCAGAAGTGACAATAAACATATACATGTTATAAACACAAACAATTATGATAAACTTTAGACATATACTTAAACACAACATGTAAAATTCATATGGAATTGGTACTTATCTTTTTATGAGAAGACCACCGACTACGTGCATAACTTCCACAAACCTCCTATCCTTAGACCATGCTAATCCAAGCTATCAACAGTGGGTCACCCTCGAGCTGGGACTAAACTCCACCCAGGGTAAAAGAAATCCTAGGTTAGGCTGAAACTACAGAAAGTTTCACAATGCAACAGGAAGGATTCCCTCCAAGGAGCCTACTTACTCCCATCGCACATAGACTCTCATTCCCCACATGCCTATACCACCCTGGGAATATACACCTTCATTGTTCCACAGTCCATTGACTACTCCACTTCCCTTCCAAATATTCAACAACAGGTCGTGTTATCACTCTGTAATTTGCCTAAGGCTATTGAGGCAAACACAGAGGTAACCTCGAACCGCTTCGAGTCTTGGATCTATCCCTCCAAGACTCAGAGAGGGATCTCTCTATTAGATTTAACTTTGTTTGTAATAGGTATGATGTTAGGCTAGCTATAAAAGCAAGAAAAATATGCACTTTTTGGTTTTGAGATGGTTACTTTGAGAATGCAGGGAGAGACATTGGGCTAATGGGGTCAGTGATTAAAAGTGTTTGACATATCAGATTTGGACAAGACTGTTACACAAGGAAAGGCAGCAGAAACATTGGATCGATTTAAGTTTAAATGGCATGGATGAGAAGATAAATGGGTGAGGAAAAACTAGGCACATGAGCACTTAAGAATCCCTGCACTAAGCTTTAGGTGAGGAAAAAGGCAGGCAAAGGAGCACTTAAGAATCCCTAAGCTATCCCTTTAGAAGATCAATATAAAGATTATCAGAAGCTGAAGGGAAGAGTATCTGATAATAAATTCTGCCCCTCCTACTCTCCTCCTGATAATAAGAAATGAAAATGGAAAAATATGACAGTAAAATCATTTAACAAAGAGAAAACTCCACCAATATTCCTACACAAGAATCCTGAGAACAACAATGTACATCACTGGTATATCATTAAAAATAACAGAGAAATATTCTCTGGCTGAACACAGCCATCACCCAGCAGAGAAAATAAAATCTCAGCTCTAGACCTCTCACACAGGTCGAGCCTCTCACATTACAGCCCAGTCCAACCCTTCTTAAGTTTTTTACATCACTCTAAATAATAAAAACAAGCCTCAGCCCTTCAAGACTCGGGCCCTGCCTCTGTAGTCTCAGAATAGTAAACAGTTACAAAATAACACCTGTCAAGTCATTCTTCAAACAAATCGAACAACAAATAAATGAAAACTGAATTTCATTTCTRCTGCTTGACATMTGGAACAGGTTGGAGGTTGTTGAAATTCGCTGGCARATGCACTCCAATGGTATTAAAACAGACAGATTCAAAGTTAGTTAAATGCTGGGGGTTGTTTTAAGAGCAGCTGCCAGTTGTAAGATCGATGCCCTTAAACCATGATGCTCTGCCACCTGTGATTAAACATGCTCTGCCACCTGTGCTCTAACTTCCATCGGATCCTGGGGATGATCATTTCCTTGTTGGCTGTTCAACTGAAATCCGACTTCCATGAATGAGACTGCCACTTGTGATTTAACTGCATACTATTATGAATGAAACTGCCACTTGCGTCATTGCCAAGTGTCTTATGTAGCTTCAAGGGGTATGATTCTGTGGATACTACATTAGTGTTGTCAGTTGCCACTTAAACCCTGACCATCGAAAAACATCTGACCGCTTCTGCTTTGTACGCACCTGAAGAAATTTCATTGTTGAACCAATGATATCTGACAATTTGGAAGGAAACTGTTCAAGTTCAAGTCTGCCTGCTTCTATCTTGGCTAGATCAAGAATGGCATTTACAATGTGCAAGGGGTTGAAGATTTCCTTCTGTTTTTCTTTTCTTATGCCAATGATTGATTATTCATCCTTCTGCAAATCAATGGACCTGCATTCCTCTAAAACCCTGAAACTGCTCTGAAAACCCTTGACTGATAACCCGTTTAATATCTTGAAAAACACCTTCTTCAGATTTAGATCAGTGTTGTGCTTGTGCTTTGTATTTTAGTTTTGGGCTTTCCTGTGCATATCTTTGGACTTCCCAGAAGCATTATCTTCTAAGTAATTCTGGTGCTCATTCATGCTTGAGAAATGGTAACAGTGTCTGGTCTATGTTCCCCATGAATACATGTAATGACTTTCCTTCTTACTCTTTGATGAAGCGTTTGCATAGGGCTTTTATATGCAACCTCCAGCTACTGACCAGGATTGGAATATAAGAGCTGCATAAGCAGGTTCAATTACCTAATAATCCACATTCCAGCGTCAAAGCAATCAAAAACAAAAACAACATTTGGACACTACAGAAAAAACCATTTCATGGTAGCATCATAGTTGAGCTTCAGACGCAG